>CATIWM010120219.1:0-49695 GCA_949671775.1 Mallotus repandus | reverse complement strand
TGAATCCAATTAAATTGAAGATTAATAATTTTAATTTGATTTAGTTATTTTCAAAAAGATTAATAGTATATATTATTTAACAAAATGCCTTTAAATAAGAATGATCAGTTCACTAATCTCTCGTTAACTCCTTACCTCTATTTTTAATAAATTTAAATTCATTAAAAAAAAAGAATTTTTTATACTTTAATTAATTTCTAATACTCTTCTCTCATTTCATATAAAAGTACACATTTTAGAAAAATATATGTTTGATATATTTTTAACTCGAAATAGTCAGAAAACAATTTTATAAAGTAAAATTAAAAATTGAAAATATATATTTTTTATATTCATTTAGCTTCAATTAGATTCGAATTCCAAGTTTCATAAAAATTATTTTCTAAAATTATTTGACCTGAATTAGTGTTTGAATTTCGAAATGTAAAATTCTCAAACGACTTCAGAAGTTCATTAGTAGAAAATATAATATTAAAGGAAATAATGTTAAAATTTTAGATATTTATTATATTAAAAGATTGATAAATTTTTATTTTAAGACTTTTCTTTTTACCTCCACGCTTAACACTAATTTAATGTCTTCGTTTTTATATGTGAACTTATGAGAGCTGCAAAATTTTTTTTGTTGTTGAAAAAAAAAGTAAAATGAGCATTTTAAATGTGTGAAAGTTTTAAAAAAAAAAAAACTTTTTCATCATTATAAGCAAGAAAACAAGTGTAGTTAAAAAATATATAAATTTTTTTTTGGTATTTGTGTTTAAATTTTATGTAGGGATAAAATGAGTGTCAAGAAAGTTTGTCCCATTATATTGTTCTGATATTCTGAAGTAGTCGGAGACAGAGAGGATTAAAAGACGCAACTATTTTTCTTTTCTTCGTTCACTGATGTTCGGTTACATGAAACGAAATAGGGACCCTACGCTTCACATTGTCTTCTATTATTTCGTACACATCACCTTATCAATATATGTAATAAACAATGCTTTTGACAGTTCATTTGTTCTTCTTCTTCTTTCATCTTCAGAGCTGAGAAAGAGAGGAAAAAGAGAAGCTGAAAGCTGCAGTCATGGCCACCACCAGCTCCATTGATTCAACTCTTTCTTGCCAAAGGTAAATCTTGCTTCTCTTAAAGCTTGCCTCTTCACTGTTTAACTTTTTTTTTCCTTTATCTTTCGTTGGTTTCTTGGGTTGGTTTAGGTTCTATTTGTGCTTTTTGATAACATCAAAGCTAAGGCTGTACTATATACAATCAAGATTTGTTTAATCTGTAGTAGTGCGCTCTTGTGTATATACTTAATCTTCAACTTTATCACTATTTGGTTGTTCAATTCCTTAACTAGCAATAGCATCTTAATAATCTTTGATAACCTTGGTTTTCTATATATATATATATGTATATAAAGTGGCAAGTAATCTCGTGCAGCTTTTTCATGAAGTGAGTGAGGGTTGAGATTTTCGTGGCTGTTGGCAAAACTATTAAAGGAAAGTTTTTTTTTTTCTTTTTGCTTGTGATTATTTTTACAAGAATTTTAAGTTACCCGTTGGTTTTAATGGTTGAATTTCAATGTGATTTTCTCTTTCTTAAGCTTTCTAAGGAACCATTTGGTTGAATTTCAATGCGAATCTATCGTGTTTATCTCTTTCCTTTGTTGAGTACAGGGTGCACCCAGAAAGTATGCCTTTTTGATATGATGCTAATTTGTGGTTGTTTGATTGATTCACAATTTTAATACGTTGATAATTTATTTACCAGTTTAAAAACGTTTTCCCATGACTGAGACATGAAAGAAGATTAGTATATAGATCTCTTAAGGTGGGTTTGATAGTTGACAGTTGGTCACTGAAGGCATCTGTCGAGGAATTGAACTGTTAGCTTGTGAATCTGTATTAATTAGAGGTCTATTATTCATGAATGTGTTGTAAGGGCTTCATGCGTTTTCATTTCCTGCAGGCTGTTGGGGAAGGTAGCACTGGTCACAGGCGGATCCACTGGGATAGGAGAGAGCATTGTCCGTCTGTTCCACAAGCATGGAGCAAAAGTTTGCATAGTTGATCTGCAAGACAACCTGGGGCAAAAGGTTTGTCAGTCCCTTGGCGGTGAACCAAACATTTGTTATTTCCATTGTGATGTCACGGTAGAAGATGATGTTCGACGTGCAGTCGATTTTACAATTGATAAATTTGGAACCTTGGATATTATGGTCAATAATGCAGGGTTATCAGGTCCACCCTGTCCGGACATCCGAAATGTAGAATTATCAGAATTTGAGAAGGTGTTTGATGTAAATGTGAAAGGCACATTTCTTGGGATGAAGCACGCAGCGAGAATTATGATCCCACTGAATAAGGGTTCAATTGTTTCTCTTTGTAGTGTGGCAAGCACCATTGGAGGCCTAGGCCCTCATGCATATACTGGATCGAAGCATGCTGTATTGGGACTGACCAGAAATGTTGCAGCTGAGTTGGGAAAACATGGGGTACGTGTGAACTGTGTTTCTCCTTATGCAGTTTTAACAAACTTGTCATTGTCTCACTTGCCCGAGGAAGAGAGAACTGAGGATGCCATGGAAGGTTTTAAAGCATTTACCAAGAAGAATGCTAATCTGCAGGGGGTGGAATTGACAGTTGATGATGTTGCTAATTCTGTGCTCTTCTTAGCAAGTGAAGAATCAAGGTACATTAGCGGTGCCAATCTAATGGTCGATGGGGGCTTCACTACTTCAAATCACTCGTTCAGGGTGTTCAGATAACAAAGTAAAATTCAAGAATTATGTACTTTTCTTTGGAAAATTTTTCCCTCATCTCTGCATGGGAAATTAGCTGCTACATAACTGTGCATCTCTTGTGGGTATTTTTCTCGTAAGATTGTAATAATTATTGCTTCTGTTACTTTCTAAACTGAATCGCCAATCGCCATGAGTCCCTATGGTAAATAAGTTATATATGTGCACAACAATTTTAAAAAAAAATTGATAGGCAAGAAATGGCAGAAACTAGGCCATGACAGCATTTGGAATATTAAGAGAATCATATTCCCAGAAGTTTGCTTGCAATTCTTAATCTGAATTTTTGCATACCTCTAAAAAATCTCAATCTTAATCTTGGTTTAAGCACTACAATTGAAAAAAAATGATTTTTTTTTTCTTTTCTAAAACCGCTAAATTCGATTTTTGTTCTATTGAAGGAATATAACTTGAGAATTTGGTACTCATAAGCATAAGCAAAATGGTGTAGTCTGTTAAGAGGTGGGAAAATAATCCTGAAATAACTACCCTTATCTATCTAACCGTAATTTAAAACGCAAGAGCCCAAAAGGCCAATATGCCACGGCCAGTTCACCTTTCGCACTTGGAACAACACTCAAAATCTGAAGTAACTCAACGTATCTACACCAATCAATCAGTATCTATGGCTTCTCTTCACCTTCAACATTCGTTTCTTTCTTCTGTCACACAAAAACCCACTACTCTATTATCCTGCAAAACCTCTCCATCCAAACTCTCATTCTCTGTTAATCCATCTAATACCGAATCTTCGAAACCCACCTCACAAAACTCACCGGAAACCACGCCCGAAGCTGAACCGGGTCCCGTGGACCCTGTAAAGCTCGCTTTTGAGAAAGCTAGAGCGTATAAGAAATCAATTGAAGAGTCCAAAAAAGCCAAACTTGATCAAAACCCAGTTAAGGGTTCTTCTGGTACTTCAATTGGAAATGATGGGAAAGACGAGGAAATGCCAGTTTCGGTTAAGGTTGCTATGGAGAAAGCTAAGGAGTATAAGAAGAACAAAGGGGTCATCGGAGCTGAAAATGAAGGTGCAAATTTGAATTGAAAATTTTAGCAAATGCTAGTCATTATGTGTACCTTTGCTGTGATAAACACGTTTTGTTTAGATATTCAATCAGACACTTGGGAGTGAGAAAATGATTGCATTTTTTTTTAAAAATGGTAATCGTAAGTTTACTAATGCGAATTTTTTTCATCATCGTTTACGGTCCCCAATTTGGCCATGTGGTTTAAATTTCTTTATAAGAGATTTTGATACATATGACAAATTATGGAATCTTATATGGTTCAAAGCCAGTTTGTTCATTGTTCATTTTGCATAGTAATTATGTTTTGCAGACAATTCTCTGAAACTCTCCTTGTAAAACCAAATTTGTAAGATATGGAAAAGCCAATTATATCGATTGGAATTCCCTGGTTCCAAAAAGAAACCAATTTCTTTTTTAATTTATCCACTAGGTTACTAATTGCTGCAAAAAGAACTATCAGCAGTACTTCATTGTTAAGATGAAGTATGCGAGGTAAACTGTCTACTGACTAATGTATATGTACTTGTTTTAGAATCAAAAGGAAGGAAAGGTGGGAATTTAGGAAGTGGCTCGGTGGAGACAAATGATACTAATAATGAGAAAAAATTGTCTATTTCAAGCATTGACTTCCTGGGACTTAACTTTGCGGATAAGAAAACAGGCAGGGGACTGCCAGCTGGATTGGCTCCAGTCATAGATCCTTTTCCAGAGGGAGACTTGCCTGAAGTGGAGATAATAGTTGGAGATGCCAGCAACTTTGGGGACCCAACGACATCAATGCCTAAGCCTGGCCAAGATGATGGTTTGGATGTATACAAGCCCAAGGTTTCAACATGGGGTGTCTTTCCTAGACCTGGAAACATTTCCAAGACAGTATGTTACATGTCTTGATAACTCTAATTCCTTTATAATGGCTCTGGAAATTGTTGATGCAACCTTTAGGTTTCTCAGTTTTCTGGGACAGAGAATTCTTAGAAGTAAGCTGTTTCTAATATTTCATGTTCGAATGTTCAGTTTGGTGGTGGGAGAAATATTCGCCCGGGAGATGTGCTTGAAACTGCACAAGAACGAGCTGCCAAAGATGAGCGCACGAGGCAATTACTTGCAGCCTATAGGAAGAAAATGGGCTTAACTATTGATCCGAAGCTAAAGTTTGAGTGTGAGAAGGTAGTTTCTACTTAATTCTTTCTTCATAATAGAGCATAGAAAAAAAAAATCATTGAACTGTATTTCCTAGACAATTAGATAATGAGCAACTTAATGTAATGGTGATTAGAAACTGAAGTTTTCTTTGGGGATCTCATATCCTTACTATTATTTACTAACTTAAATGAGAACCTATGCTTAGGCCTACTTTCCATTAACTAGAAAGCACATACTTTTTCGTTTTCAGTCACAAAGAAGGGGACAATGGTGGTGGCTTGATTATTTCTGTTTAATATGTAAAATTGTTATTGTGAAATATGTCGCAGCACCTGGGAATTTTGCATAAAATTATGTGATGTTTCTTGAAGTAGCTTCTTGATTTGCACCTTGAGTCATTAATGTAGATAGGCCTCAGTTAGTCACTTCAATCCAGTCAAGAGTCTCCCATTTAGATTTTGACATCTCTATTTCATTTTCCCTGTCTACTTGCTGCTGAGAGTTTAATTTCAGAATATGCAGTAAGTCGATGCTCCAACCTCCTCAAATTAATATGTACATGTTTCGTGCAATTCATCCATATTAAGGCATTGGATAGTTACTTATTGGTGCAAAGCTTTATGGTTCAGTTCTCGCTCTCTCTCCCTCTCCCTCTATGTACATATATATATATATGTACATACATACATACACACACACACACACACACACACACACACATGCACATGATATGCATATGATTGATACACTTAATCATATAGTCGTCCTTGTGTTAAGTACTTTCAAATAGTGTTGATTGTAATGTCCACTGAGTCAAATCCAATATCATCTCGTGCATCCATCAAGTAGTGATGGATTGAATCCAAGAGAAGTCCTTTCCTTTATAAACTGAAGAAAAGTCTGATTGAAAGCATGGCCAAGCCAATTTCGATCAAAAATAGTTATGGGTGAAAAAACTACAAAAGATAATAGAAATGAGTAATGACTGATAAATGCAAGTTATCACTATTGCAAGGGAAGTTGTCAATCAACTGATAGACCATGTTCTAAATCTAAAAAAAGGTTTGTTATCTTTTCTATGCAAGCTCGTTGTTCATCTGTTGGAAATCTCTGTCCACAATCTTTTTCATAATTCAAGTTATGGTGATCTATAGGCATTGAAAGATGGTGACTCCTTGATGGATTCTGGAAAGCTTAAAGAAGCCTTACCCTATTATCAGAAGGTTATGGATAAGCTGCCATTTCAGGTAATTTTGCTTAAAATGTGATTTACGACTACTAGGTCATGTGAGCTGGATCATATATTTTGATGGTAGCTGTATTTGGTTTCATTTGAGGATGCAAGTTCACTGACGTGATTGGTTTATTGGTTTTATTCATTTTTTTAAACCTTCCAAATGCTTTGGGAAACAAACAAATTCTCCAGACCTTGCAACTCAAATTTCATCTTTAGACAAAACTATGTGGAATAGAAAATAAATGCTTACAGTAGTTTGGAACTGGATTGGTAGGTATGCTTCTTTCGAGGGGAAAAGAAGTCGTTCGATTTACTGTCCTGATCTTTTTCATCTTGTTGTTAGTTATCTCACAATTTACTTCTTTTGTTTCTTTGATGCAGAAAATAGTTGATGATGTATTATCCTGTCAGTTTTGAGGTTCAATTACATATATACAATCTTTTTTTTATGCAGAGTGAACTTCATGGATTGGCTGCTTTGCAATGGTCTATCTGTCAAGATTCACTTAGTAGGTACATCTACTCACATTTCACAATCCCTTTTAGACCCTCTAATGGACCGATATTTGTTATCTTTTAGCACCTTTTAATTGCCTGCTGAAAGTTTAATAATATATTTGTTTTCTTTGCTAGTACATATGTAGTAAACAGTGACAATGATTGACAGGCGAAACGAGGCTCAAGCCATGTATGAGAAACTTCAGTCTCACTCAAATGCCAAAGTGAGCAAGAAAGCAAGGCAATTTATGTTCAGTTTCCAGGTAAAAGCTCTCTTTTTTAAATAAAGAAAAAAGTAGTGTTTCTGATATATATATATATATTTATGAGCAATCATTTTCAACTTAAAATTCCATATAATTCCCACATTTGATGCATTATCATGGATAAATTATCTTATACTCCATCAGTGTATAGTATTCAGTAGCCATTTCATTGATCATTAAAAACTTGAGGTATGTTAGGCCATGGAAATGATGAAGGTTACGGGTTCCAATTTCTTACCAAAAAGCACAGGCTACCAGAACTATTTTGAAAAATTTATTGAAGATAAACGGAACTACCCTCCTCCAGGAGAGGCTGAAAACTCAGAAGGTGCGCTGAATCAGGCCCTCCCCTACATGCTTTTTCTTGTTTCTCCCATCTTTGTAATACTGTTTATTGCTGTACTGAGAGGAAATATGTAAATAAGAAAGAAACTTAGAGACATGCAATTAGGATGTAAGTAACAATATGGCTTAACAGAGATCAGTAGGCGATCAAGCCCTTACATTTTGCCTCCGATCCAAGATGGTCTACCAAAACAAGTAGATGGTGGATTCTTATTGTTACGGACAGTTCAAGTCCACCGTGATATGTATCTGTAGCTAGCCTATCTAGCATTTACATTATCAATATGATTTATTCTAGGATTTCTAACATCACAGGTTGACAAGGGAATCAATAAACATATTGTACATATACATGTATTGGATCAATTCACGAAACCACAAAATACAAATATCAAGCTTTATTTTGAAAAAAAATAAAAACCTGATTTAGAATCCATAATTGCTTACATCAAAGTATAAGATGACACCAAGAACTTCTTTTGCATCAACCTTGCTTTCGGATGTTGTTAAGCTACTGTCAAGTTTCTTCACTCTACTGCGGGTGAAAAACTTGTAGAAAACTAAGGCTGTGCGAAAGAGACCTTACCCACCTTGACATGGTAATCCAATGGGTGGTAACCATCATACGCCATAACACTTCTATAGTCCACACTTTCCGGTGGGCGATAACCATCGTATGCCCATTACACTTCTTCCACACTTAAATGAGAGAGCAAAGATCACTTACCAATTTTAAAATACAACCCAATATAATCTAGTATGTCTTAATTATGATTTAACCCGCAACTAGTGAAGCCCAGACTTAATTAAAATTTTCAACGTTTAAGATGCCTGAAACTTTTTCTTGCTTCGAGAGGATGGACATTGGCACGTTGAAGAATTATTTCTGCAATATAACTTTCAGACGTTAGTTCAAAAGAACACGGAGGACACATAGGTAAGAAATAGAAAGTAGTCAAGATCATTAAAATGTAACTTCTACTTCAGAAAGAATGAAATTTACATGAACAATGCGCATTATGTGCATCAGAGGGGTAGCAGAAAGATGCAACTCACCAGTAAAGGAGGAAAATCCCAGTTTCTTGAAGTGAATAATACGCTTGGGCTCATGTTAGCTCTAATCTCTTCTACAAATTCTTGTGGCATATTGGTTAAAGTCAGTTCCTTTAAAGCGGTTAGTTGTTCCAGTCCACTAGCCCGCTTCAGTTTTGTGCAGCATCGTATCTCCACTTCCCTGAGTTTAGGCATAGATCCTTCCTCCAATGTGCACTCCTCTAGTTCTTCTAGCATCCATAGCTTCAAGACTCGAAGTTCTGGAAATCCATTATGGAGACTCTTCATTTCATTGCTCAAGTAGGAACGAGCAAAAAGCCTGAGGATGTTCAGGTGAGGCAAACTCCCAAGAATTGGCATTGGATCTTGATCTAGCTGTGACACTGACAAGGTAAGAACTCTCAGATTCGGCGGAAGTTCATTCAGGTAAAAACTGTTTGGTAACTTTCCAAACAAATGTAAGTCATTGAGCTTCAGATGTTCCTTCAGTGTCCGCAAATTAAGAACTGAAGGTTCACTGAACTCGTTTATTGATCTCAGCCGCAGTGACTGTAGATTCTTCATTTCAGAAATCCAATCAATTATTTCATCAATCGATGATTCAAGGCATGTCAACCCCAATTTCTTCAAGCTGGTCAGTTTCCGCAACCAGAGGATCACAGAGGAGTTGTTGCCCATTAGAAGCCCCCATAATGTCTGAAGGTTGGCTAAAGCCACCTTGATGCTACTCTTTTCAGTAGACACATCAAAATGAATCTCGTTCATATACAGATGCCGAAGCTTCTTTGCCTTCCATATGGAAATAGGCAACGTGGGTATGTTTGTGTGTTTCACATCCAAAGTTTCTAAGCAAGGTAGTCTTCCGATCGACTCAGGGACTGAATCCAGGAAAGTCCATCTCAAACCTAGGTACTTCAGGTGCAGTAATTTTCCGAGTGTCTCAGATAACACTGGTTTGTAGACATTTTCCAAATCAAGCACAGTAAGCAATCCAAAGCCTCTCTTACCTATAATCTTCTTTAGAAGCTTGTCAACTTCGTTGGCACGTGTATCGCCTTTGCGGGTGTTGAATGAAATGTACGACCGCAGCGATTCAATGTAACAAGGATCTGAAGGATAGCTCCTAATGTCTAAGTACGCTGCAGTTCTCCTGACATTAAATTGGGGTTTCTCTGTGTAATTCAGGTTGCGGTGGGCATGGAAGAATCCCATATCTGCAGCTGTAGGAAGAAGAGAGTCATACAGAGCAGGCTGCAGCCTGCATGTTTTTGGGCTTCCATCCAACCTCCATTTCGTCACCACAATCATGTTTCTTCTGACAAGTGCTTCAAAGTATCCCTCCACCAAATCTTCAGGAGCATTCCTTTCTCCAGCCATTGGTGTTCCTAGTCCCTCCGCAAGCCATAATCGAAACAATCTCCGTATAGGGATATCATGAGATTTAGGAAATATGAGTAAATAAAGGAGACAGGCCTTTAATGAAGAATGTAGGTCGCGGTAGCTGACAGCCAAGATAATTAAGGAGGAAGGTAGGTCGCGGTGGCTGACAGGCAAGGTATTTAAGGAACTGTGGTGATCTTCTGTGGATGTATCACTCTCAATCACACTAGCCCATACAGGATAACTGAGAGGTTTTGTAGACAGTAGACCACCAAGAGTAACTATTGCAAGAGGTAGTCCACCAAATTTGCTTACAATTTTTTCCTTCAAACTCATCAATCCTGAACTAAGTATACTGTCTTCTGCTCTTTGTACTTTCTTTAAGAAGAGTGTCCAACTCTCCTCTGGGTTGAGAGGGCGAATATGGAAACGTTGTACCCAGGGATCAAAGCTGCGAGTAACATTAGTGCGGCGCATTGTAAGAATCACTTTGTTGCCATCGTTCGAAGTTGGAAACACAGATTCGAGATTTTCCCAAACACTAGATGATGGTATATCATCTAAAACTATGAAGTAAGTACTTGGGGATAAGAAATTATGAACCCTTCCTCGCAACGCCTCCAAAGGCAGCATCTCTTCCTCCCTAACCACACTAACTTGTCCTAGTATGTCTATCAATACATCTCGCTCCCCAAAAGTTTCAGAGACAGAAATCCAGGCGCAACGCTTGAAATGCTGCTTAACTTTTGGATTGTTATATATGAACCTCACCAGAGTAGTCTTTCCAGAGCCCGGCTCACCAATCACTGGAATTACAGTTTGTGCAGGCAATCGTCGGCTGCTGAAAACTAACTCCATCAACTCCTCTATTTGATCTTCGAGACCCACTACATCATCTGCTTTTTCCGCAAAAGAAGCCATTGTTTCCCAACGCTGATCATGCTCCGAGATTTGAGAGGTTGATTCAGTGAGCTGAGACTGGTTGTCCATTCCGCGCCAAAGAAGTTGAATGATATTCCTCAACTCTGGATCAAGGGAGCTAAAATGTTTCTCCATCTTGATGCTAAAAAGTAATTGGTTCCATGCATACTTGAAGAAAGCAAAATTTCTCCATTTGTTTAGTAAAGAAGTCTTAAGAAGGAATACGTCAATGATATCATCTACATGATAAACGTAGTGCAGAACCTGGGTGGACGAAATGAGCTGCTGTTGCTCGTCATTTGTTTTCTCATCAGCATCTTTCAAATATCTCTGCAAGCTGTTCAGTTCTCGAATAGATCGCCTGATTTGGCTTCTTAATCTTGGATGAATTATTATTTCTACTTCATCGAGTAGATAATTTAGTTTCCTTCTCAGAAGGTAAAGAGTTATTTCAACCGCCATACTCTTGCAGCAGCAACGCAAGGATAATTGTATTTTTATTTTTTATTTTTTTTTAGAAAAAAGAGAGATGGGAGATAATTGATGAAGAAGTCGAATAAAGCGTAGGGATCATATTCACGAACAAGGTAAATGTTACATGTCGCTAGACGCGACCTCTTCAGTTCCATCACGGGTAATATTCTGTTGCTAGTGGGTCCTACAATGAGTAAATTCATACTGAAAGTCAAAAAAAGACATATACATAATGGGCTTTTTGCAGCGAAATTTAAAACAATTTTCCGTCGTTTTGAAAAAAATTTATTTTTTATGGTTGCTTGGAAAATAATTCATCTGGTAGTTTTTGCTGAGATGACGTGGTTGGAGGCCATTTCGCCAGTTGTAGAGCCGAAATGATCATTTTACCAATGCAAAAGGGCAGATGGTTTCCATTTCAATTTTTTTTTTAGTGCATATCGCCGCGAAATGCACTTTGCTGATATAAAAGAAAAAAATTCAACACTACACAATCATTATCGGCCAAACTTCCATCACTTTCCCTAATAATAGAAATTAATTAGGACCTAATTATTACACAATAATGAAAGGTTAATAATAATAATAACAATACAAATGTGGTTATTTGTACACATTGAAATATTTTATATAATATAGATAATTTAAAATAATAATATAGGTTTAAGTAATAAAATTATACAAAAATAATTATTAAATTTTATGAAAAAAACAAGAGTGCATAATATGTGGAAATAGTTAATTAAAAATAGTTTTTATTAAAAAATAACACAAGAATATAAATAAGATGATGATTTTATTAATAATAATATTATTGTTGTTGTTTTATTATTATTATTATAACCACTAGGAGATCATCATGGTCGTCGTCATCGTCATCATCATCATTATCTACATTAGTGTTACGAGGTACGAAAAGATTTGGATGAGCTAGAGGTGTGAGATGTGATGGAGTAGGCAGTTCATGAGGTAGAGGAGTATTGAATTAGGAAAGAAAATTTTGGGTGGAAGAAGGACCTGATGGAAATTAAGGAGTGTGCAGATACGAAGCCATAGACGATAAATTCAATATGGATGTAAATGGAAGTTGAGTGAGATTGAAGTCTGAGAATTTTAAGGTTAATGAGGGATAGAGAGCATGGTGTGATAAAAAAAGGAAAGGATGGAGAAGATAAAGAAAATTGGGTGGGAGGAGTGAGATTTGAAGTATGAAAAAAATGGTCCGGATGGATAAGGAAAGGAAAACTAAGGCAGAGGAATGAATGAAGAGCTTGATGGATCATCTGACACTAATGTAACTGAGATGTTGATGTCTTGGGTGGAAGTTGCACTCTATGTATAAATAGAGCATGGCTGAGGAACAGGAATAAATGAATCATGTGTGACAGAGGGTATTTGAGTAGTAGCCCGTCGGCGTGCACGACATTGATGACGCTCATGACATCGTACTCTTTCCTCATCAACAACTCCAACATTTTGTAAGTGTTGTGGGAATGGGACAGGTTTTGGTGTAAGGTTGTGGTGCATCATATCATCACTAACTCTTGGCCTATAATCATTAATTGTATTTTTTGGCACTGTTGGCAATTTGATTAGCCTAAGCTAAATCTTGAGTCAATGCTATATATTCAAAAGAATCAGCCTACACGTTGTAAATAAAAAAAATTATGTCAAATGTAACAAATAATTATACAAGATAACTGAGTGAGAAAATGAAATAAAGTACATACAGAGACCCCTAAACGAGCATTAATTGGTGAGATCCATCGACATATGACTGAACGGTACTAGTCTAAATACTAGGAATAGTAATGTAGTGATCCACCCAATAGGTGTGTTTTAGTGTTACGGTCCTGCAAGTTGTTATGATACAAGACATCTAGGCGGAAAGGAGTCTGAGGAATGGGTTGCACAAATCCAAGTTGTCATAGAATACTATTAGGATAGTGCTATTCAATAATGTGGATGAATATGAGGGGTAATATAGACCGCCATATGTCGCACCCTTGTAAATAATAAGCAGGCAGTTGTTGAATGACATCATCATTGTAGGGCTTCCAGATAATCTATATAAAGAATTTAAATTTTTAATTATAAAATTGCATAAATAGTGTAAAGATTAATCATTTCAACAATAAAAAAATTATTGTAGTTAAACTTGTACCTCTTCTTGACATGCATTATCCAGTCACAGTCGTATGTCAGTATTGACATATGTGGGAATTGATGTAATCCTACGAGGTCTGCTCCATTTAAAATAATTAAATGTACGAGTTAGTAAATTAACTTTAAAATTAAAAGTAAAAAAAGTAATATACCTTTGTCCGAGTGGTGCATCTATAGGAATACTCCTATCACATAGTGTAGAAGCGAGAAAAGGAAATAGCTCCCACGCCCATAGTTGTAGAACAAATAGTGGGCCTCCCATTTGTGCCATTGTTGGTAGCCTCAATGCTCGATAGAGCTCCCTATATAGGAATGCCAAACAGGTAGCCCTAACCATAAGTACCTATCAGGTCAATATTATTCAAAAATGGAAGAAAATGCAAGTTGACTTTCCCAGTTGCAGTACTCAAGAACAACTCTAAGGAACAAAGTTGTAAAATATATGCACGTGTATGCCTATGCAACATTGCCTAGTCAATATGTGTAGGCAATTCAAAGAAGTTTGTCTTAAACCATGAACTTCGAACTAGTGAATAATGAATGTCCACTAGCTCAGGTGACATCCTAAAAAGTGGTTGGCACAAATCCTTGTAATCATGGCAGAGTCTGCTAGTGATAGGACAATCATCAATCGACAATCCCATCAAAATAGCCACATCCTGCAGCGTAATAGTGCACTCTCTATTAGGAAGATGGAAAGTATGAGTCTCCGGTTCCCAACGCTCTACAAGGGCAGAAATAAGGTGTCAATCATAAGCTCTTCTGATAGCATAAGGATTCTCATAGTAGTATGGACTATACTATGATGAAACATTTAGTCTAGTGGCTAAGATTACAACTGTTCATGTTTTGCTGGCATTTGCAGTTAGTAAGTATTGGAATTTATGGCAAATGGATATAAAAAATGTTTTTTAAATGGAGAGTTGGATCGAGAGGTATACATGGAGCAACCTGAAGGATTTAAAAATAAGCTCAATCTTGAGTATATTTGCAAATTGAATAAGGCGCTATACGGGTTAAAGCTAGCCTGGTATGACAAGATTATTAAGTTTCTCATCCATAGCAGCTATGAAGTTGCACTAGCTGATTCAAGTTTATTTGTCAAAGCTCGAGAAGAGAAGCTAGCAATAATCTTTGTTTATGTTAATAATCTCATCATCACTGGAGATGATGTTAATGAGATATGCCAAACCAAGAAAAATTAATTTGTTTGGTTTCAGATAAAAGAACTTGGGGAGCTGAATCACTTTCTTGGGTTAGAAGTAGAGCGCACAAAGGAAGGATTGTTCTCATGTCAGAAAAAATATGTAAGAAATCTTCTCCAAAATTATGGAATGCTTGACTACAAACCTCTTACTCTTCCAATAGAGGTGAACTCTAAATTGAGCATAATTGAAGGCAAAGATTTGAATGATTCAGTGATGTATCGATAAATAGTCGGTAGTTTAATCTATCTGATATTAACAAGGCCATATATTGTATTTGCAGTTGGAGTAGTCAGCCAGTTTATACAAACTCTAAAAAAGCCTCATCTAGAAGCAGTTTAGAGAATTTTAAGGCATATCAAAGGAACACTTGATCTCGAGTTATTTTATAGAAGTAATATGACTTATAAGTTGGAAGGATATTACAATGTTGATTATGCCGATGATTATGATACACAGAGACCAACCATTGGTTATGCATGTAGTTTAGGTTCTGAAGTTGTTACTTGGTGTAGTAAAAGACAACCAACAGTGTCATTCTCAACAATATAGGCTGAGTATCATGCAACGACAATGACAGCATAGGAAAGTACATCGTTAGTATAGTTTTTGGAGAATTTACACCAACTAGTTGATTATCCTATACCAATATACTATGATAATTAATCAGTTACTTGTTTGATTGAGAATCCGGTGTTTCATGCTAGAAGAAAGCATGTGGAGGTGCAATATCATTTTATTCATGAAAAAGCTTTAACAGGAGAAAACATGGTAATTCAGGTGAAGATAGAAGAACAACTGATAGATATCTTCACTAAAGGTCTTAACAGTGAAAAATTAGAAGAATTTTGAAAAGAATTTGGCATGACTTGAGGAAGAAAATTAAGGATATTAGTAATGAGGGGGAGCATTAAAGTCATTACTAATATAAAGCCTTAAATTTTTCGTCCACAAATCAATTATCTAGACCTACTAAATCTTCTAGAAGATTTTACTAAATCTTTAAAAGATTTTTGGACAACTTGCAAAGATTTGCATGGTCACTTGTCATGCAATCTACATGGATAACTTACCTAAAAAAATGATTTTGAATTGCATAAGTAAGATTTCCAACTCGTAAAGCAACTTGCTTTGCAAATGTGAAAATAAATTTGCCAACTTGCAAGTGTAAATGTCAAAATAAATTTGCTAACTTGTATGGATACAATGAATTTGGACAAAATAATTATTACTCTTTGCACTATAAATAATGAATGTGTATGACAATGAGTAAAAGTACTTTTTTTGAGGGAAAATTAAGTGAGAGCAATTAGTAAGAGTAAATAAATTGTGTTATGTGTGAGTTAAATGGTACTAATGTGAGGAATTGTAGAAAAGGGATGTAGAGTGAAAAGTGAGTTTGAATGTGTGGGTGATGTATGTATTTGAGTGATAAAAATAATTTTGGTACTGTAATAGTGAATTTATATTGGTGAAAAAATTTTCTTGTTCACTCACATGTTATTTTATTATGGCCAAAGGTACAAATTAAACCCTTAACTTGGACCTAAAGATTGGATTGGACCTTCATTTTTTTTATTTCCATCTAGAACTTTATGTCTCACCAAATAAAACCCTCCACAGATAGAAGCCCAAACAGAAGTTAAATATGTGTTTTACTGGCAATGTAGGCTCTACCTTTCTGTTTGACTCATTAGACGTAGACCCCATCTCTTCCTTCTTCTATTAATAAAATTCCTCTTTTTCTCCACAGGCACTAATCACAAAACCCTAATTTTCTTTCTTTTCAAATCTATGCTCATCACTGGTTTATTTTTTTTCTATTCATCAACAATAGTACTATGGCAGCAGCGTTGATCCAAACATCTCTGACAATCCAGCTCGATAATAACGAATATGGTTCCTCTTAATTATAGTAATATGAGATCTGATTGCTTTGAGCAAGTGAAGAGCAGCTGTAGCAACCACATTAGCAATATAACAAAGATTTCAAATGACACAGTGACATGCGATTGTGTAGCGAGATTGTATCGAGCCCATGAAGAGGAGATGATGAAGCTTAAAGAGTATCGAGCCACCGATAAAAAGATGATGTGTTAGTGAGATTAGCGTAGTGAAGCTTCATGCATGCCTTATGGACATTATGTGGATCTATATAAATGTGATTAATTCACTCTGTATTGAAATTGGATGATTGGCCCATGAACCTTGTACCCTTTGTTAAGAATAAATTAAGACAGGTAAAAACCATATTGGTCGGTTATTGCCAGTGATAAGTGGTATTTTGTGCTTTTGTGGAGCTGTGATATCACCATTGACAATGGTGGTGGATGATCTGAATATGGAACCGGGTGTATTATTGTGAGTTGCCATTAGAAATGGGTTCATTGGAACGGTGGAAGATGGATGAGGAATGGGTTTTTGATTGAAATCAAAATTCTTTTGAAGAAATGGAAGATTCATAAGATTAGAGAGTAATCAAAATTCTTTTAAAGAAATGGAAGATTCATGAGATGAGAAATGGTATTGATTCATTTCTTACTTCAAGTTTATGCCTTTCGACCGAATTTAAGGCAAACCCAAATGCAGATTTGTTGGATACATAATGGTTAAGTCGTTTTACTGACCAACGTTTGTTTGCAATTTAGCTTTGATCTTGTTATAGGGTAAAGGATGTTAAGAGCATACATGTGGTTGTTTTGAAATGTTTGAGGAACTTGGTTATGTATGTAAATAACAATTTGATTATTGTGTATGTGAGAGTAGCAAAATTAAGTGAGGCTCGAAAGGTGTTTGATGAAATGTCTGAATGAAATGTTGTTAGTTAGACTGTTATGATTAATGGGTATGTTAGTTTTAGTTTAGAAGATGAAGCATTGAGGTTGTTTTGTGAATATGTAGTGAATGGAATTGTAGCAAATAGTAGGACTTATGTGTGCTTATTGAATTTGTGTTATAAAAGGTTGGATTTTGATCTTATAGTCATCTTCACCTCCGCTACTCAATTCTTTCACTTGCTTTTCTTTTTCATATTCTTCTTCTTCTTCTTCTTTGTCTTTAACGTTTCCTTTTACCTTTACCATATTTACTGTTTAAATATGAATTCGTAAACATGCTTCAGAATTGTAAAGGAGGATGCAAGTAAAGAGAGCTCTTGACCAGGAAACGACGACTAAATAGATGGGTAGGATTTCCGTTTATTCAACTGCAACTTTTTTTTTGGCATGGTGTTCAAATCAACCAATTTTTTTTATTTAATGGACAAGAAAAGTTGAACCCACATGTTCAGATCAACCAAATTTAATGTTTGTTTATGCTTCTGTCTATGGTGGATTTTATTTGGACAAAAATTTAGACATAAAGTTCTAGATGAGTAAAAAAAATATAAAGTTCTAAAAGGCTAAAGTTGAGAATTCAATTTGTACCGAGTTTATTGCATAAATGTTACCATAATTGACCCATGTTTCAAAATAATATCATATTTTTAATTTTTTTCTTTTTGGTCTCTTAATTTTAATTTTGTTTCAGATTATAGTCCTTTGGTGAAAAACTGCTGACATGCCAACCAAAACAGTAATATTCCAAGAATATCCACCATATAAGCCGCCTCCTTAGCTTCCATGTCATTTAGTGGGGCCCACAACTTAAAACTTCAAAAAAAATCCCTAAATCCCTAATCCCTTTGTTCTCCCATTCTCAGTTCCTTCCTTCTCTTTTTCTTTTTTGAGAATTTCCTTCTCCTCTTCAATCATTCACTTCTGCCCTTTCTTTCTCCAAATCTCCATCTTGTTTAATTGCCCCTCTTCCCCATCATTCTTCTTTGAAGCTATCATCTCATTATGTTATTGATCAATAAATACAAAATGAATTTTCACAAAGAAGAATAAGAAGAAGATAAACAACGACATTAAGTCAAAAAATGGTGTCTACTACTATGATTACAGGGGTTGGTGCTGGACTGAATCTGTCTGTTCTTCTTCTTCATCTTCTACTGGTGCAAAACTTAAGTTCTTATTGTTGATCATTCCATTTCATTCTCCGGTTAGTGCTAATTATTGTTACGATTGCTTTTGTTTTAGCGGTTGCGAGAATGAAAGAGTGTATGTGATTGATTTGATTATAGAGTGCAATTTATATGGTGGTTTAACTATTTATGTGGTGGTGTTTTTGATTATTTTGAATACAGAGCTGATATTGAAGCTTGGAGGGTTATATGGAAAAAAAGTGAGTCTTCTTCGTTATCAATTGCCAACAGAGGATTTAGATGCTCTGGTATCAATTACCTCTGATAAGGATCAAGCTAACTACGTTTTTTATGGTCCGTGGAAATTAATGAATTTTCAGTCCTTTGGATAAAAAAAAAAAAGAAAGTGTTGTGATGATTTTGAGTTTTGTTTCTTTGGATTGTTAGACACTTTCATTTCCAGCTTTCGAGTCATGCCAGCTAAATTTCCATCATTTCCATTGTCCCCATTTGTGTGGAGCAGCAGATCAGATCATTTCTCTTATTTGCAAGATTCCACCATTCTTGACGTAATTGCGTGCTGCATCTTCTTATCCTTCAAAACATGTGTTTGTGATATGGCTTATACCCATGTTTTTATCCACTTTTTTTCTTTCTGTCCATGCCTTATCCTCTTCTTGAAGGGTGATGATGGAACAAATAGTTCAAGTTCAATCCTCGTCGCTGCAAGGGAATCTGTTAGGAGGAGGGTTGAAACTGCTTCAGCTGCATCAAAACAAGCTAAAAATATGGATGCCTTTGTAAAAACTGCAGAGCTGGCTACAGAAACGGTGTCTCAAGAAGGAAAGGGTTTTCTTTTTTTTTTTTTATAAATTTGTTTTGTTAATTTGGTTTGTGATTTGAATATTTTTTGTTGTTAGTTTGGTTTGTGATTTGAGAATTTGTTTTGTTAATTTGATTAGAGTAATTAATTTTGTTAATTTGATTTGAGTAATTTTGTTAATTTGGCTTTGTTTTTTTAATTTGTGTTGTTAATTTGGTTTGTGTAACATTTTAGGAATTTTTTTTGGAGTTGTAAATTGTGGGCCCCACTTAATGACATGGAAGCTGAGTAGGAGGCTTATCTGGCAAATATTCTTGGAATATTACTGTTCTGGTTGACATCTCAGGAATTCCTTCATCGGAGGACTATGATATGAAATAAAATTGAAATTAAGGGACCGAAAAGAAAAAAATAAAAAATCTAATATCATTTTAAAATATTGATCAAAATTATGGTACCATTTATGCAATTAACCAACTTATACCTTTTTCCTTTTATTATTTTGTACATTCCAACTGACAAAGAAAACTAAACATCTCAACCTGAACGGAGACAAAACTCCCTAGAAAATTCGAGGGAAATACTACGAAACAGAAATAGTTGATTTGCTACAAAATATACTCTCAACATTGTTCTCACTTTTTTCTTTTTTTTTTTTTTTTTAACAAAGATCTTTCTCACTTTTTCATACAATATTCTTTTCTTCTTTCGACTTTATTTTTCTGCAAAATATGGTCTCTTCTGTGGATTAGTTTGTTCTTCACTCCATGCAGTTTTAAATTTTGAAGATTTCTAGCTCTAATGGTGTAAAATATGTTTCTTAATTATAATTTGAATCTCAAGTTTACACTCCTCTGACCCGCGGGACTTTCCAACAGTTATATATATATATATATATGCACACCCAGATCGCCAGTTTTGTCTTGCAAGTGGCCGTTCTGTGTTTGTTGCAGGTTTGGAGGAGCAAAAGAAAGATAAAAGAAGAGCTGAGCTGAAGGCTGAATTCTGCAATTTAAACTGCCAACTATGGTAGCCACAAGTAAGCAGACAACTTTTCAAAAGCTCACAATTTGACATTTTTTTAGTGAGGTGTGTGTCTTTAGTGCCAATAGTAGGGAAGATTTTTACATGAGCTTGATTTAAATGGAAATTCTACCTTTTGGTTATTGTTTTAAATTTATAAAGTAGCATCAAACTATTACAGCTGAGGAAAGCTGTAAATTTATATGTGGGTTTCGATTTCTTACACATTTTCATGGAACCAGGGAGTTTTTTTTTTTTTTTTTTTATTATTTGAATCACCCTTGTGCTATTCAAAATTTCTGATTTTTATCCCATTTCTTACTCTCTTTGGATCATTTGTATGGTTTTCAGTTGTTAGCAGCTTGATTTATACAAATGCCAGAAGACTCACAGACATGCTTCCACCAGCATTGACAAAATTGTGGAAAGAATGGGAGCTACGTGTTTTGGTCTCTCTTAGCCTTGTCTTACAGATTATACTCATCTTTTTTGGCAAACGCAGGAAGTACACAAACAAAACATGGCTTAGAGTCCTCTTGTGGTGTGCCTATCTAATGGCTGATTGGGTGGCAACTGTTGCCCTTGGTGTCCTATCCAACAATCTTGGTGATGCCATCGAGCACAAAAATGATTCTCTGGATGCGAACACTGAGCTTACTGCGTTTTGGGCACCATTTCTTTTGCTACATATGGGTGGCCCAGATACCATCACTGCTTATGCCATGGAAGATAATGAGTTGTGGTTAAGGCACCTTCTTGGATTGGGAGTTCAAACAGGAGTAGCCAGTTACATATTTATTATGGCATGGACAGGTTCTCATCTTTCAATTTTGACCATTCCAATGCTTTTTGCTGGGCTCATCAAATACGGAGAAAGGACATGGGTCCTCAGGTCAGCCAGTAATGATCAATTCAGAGACTTCATGCTCACTGGTGCAGAACCTGGTCCCAATTACCCAAAGTTCATGCATGAATATAGTTTAAGACAGTTCGAGGGATACCATGTCAAAGCAGAAGAGATGATCGAGGCACAAGTCCCATTGGATGTGTCTCCTATAGGAGATAGCTCTATTATTAGCGATGCCAGTCAATTAGTGAAAGCATATGAACTATTCAAGATATTCAATCGCCTCTTTGTGGATCTTATCCTTAGCTTCCAGGATCGGGAAAATAGCCAGTCTTTGTTCAGGGAAATGTCCTATGTAGATGCTTTCAAAGTAGTTGAGATTGAACTTGGATTCATGTTTGATGTCCTCTACACAAAGGCTGCAATAATGTATACAGTCCATGGCTTCATTCTTCGCCTTGTCAGCTTATCATTCACCTGTATTGTATTGGTGATCTTCTCTGTACCAGTGGCTAATGATGATCAGAAATTCTTGAAGATTGATCTAGTCCTAACTTTTCTATTGCTGGTTGTAGCTGTTTTTCTTGAGATTTGTGCAGTATCTTTGCTTCTCTCCTCTGACTGGACGGATCTTTATCTGAGTAAGCATGCAAATCACAGTGTGCGCAAAGCTATTACTTGGATACAACTTCCAAGACAGCCTAGGTGGTCAAATTCCATGGCACAGTATGGCTTGCTTAATGTTTGCCTACAAACCAAACCAGCGGCCTGCTATAGAATCCAGAAGCTGTTTTGCATTGATCAGATGTTACAGAAACACCGGTACAAGAATGTTAAGCCAGTTTCTCCAGATTTGAAAAGTTATATTTTTGACTATCTCATAATGAAATTGTCTGTCCCAGAAAGGGAAGGCCACAAAAATGGCAAGGAGACATCAAGGAACAGTTCCAGGGACCTCAAAGGTGCAAGCCTTGTGCTTGAAAAGTTTGGTCATCCTGAATTGAAATGGAGTACCGATGAGGTAGAGTTTGACCAAGGCATTCTTATTTGGCACATTGCTACGTACCTCTGCTACTGTGATGACCCTGAAGAAACCTCACTTACAATTATGACAAATCGAATAATGAGCAAGCGCATATCAAAATACATGCTTTATCTCTTAGTCATGCATCCTTCCATGTTGCCAATGGGTATTGGGAATATCAGATATCGAGATACCTGTGCTGAGGCCACAAAATTCTTTGAAGAACGCAAGTCTATACTAAGTAAGGGCAAACCTTGCAGTGACATTTCTGCGAAATGTGGTGCCTGCCTGGATTGTTGCAGGAAAAGGGAGATCACATTTGAGAAAAAACATGCTTGCAAGATGTTACTTAAGGTGAACACTAGTGTTCCGCCAACTAAAGTAAAGGGCGACAGAAGCAAATCGGTGTTGTTTGATGCCTCTAAGCTTGCATCAGAATTGCAGCATATTTCAAACAAAGAAAAGAAATGGGAGATGGTGTGTAATGTATGGATGGAATTGCTAACTTATGCTGCTAGCCAATGCAGAGGAATTTATCATGCTCAGCAACTTAGACGAGGCAGTGAACTTCTAACTCATGTCTGGCTTCTGATGTCGCATCTGGGTTTAACTGACCAATTCCAGATGTCACGGGGTCATGCAAGGGCTAAGCTAATCATGGAATAGAGAGGCTACCGATGAATGGTTACATTGGTTTGAAACCTTTTTTTTTGCCTACATGTCCAGAGTATTGTGTATTGCATATCACATTGTGCTGCAGGAGAGGCTGAAAACTCAGAAGGTGCGCTGAATCAGGCCCTCCCCTACATGCTTTTTCTTGTTTCTCCCATTTTTGTAATACTGTTTATTGCTGTACTGAGAGGAAATATGTCAATTAGAAATATGCAAATATGTCTTAACGGAGATCAGTAAGCGATCAAGCCCTTACATTTTGCCTCTGATCCAAGATGTTCTGCCAAAACAAGTAGATGGTGGATTCTTATTTTTACGGACAGTTAAAGTCCACCAAGTTAAGCTGGTGATATATACCTGTAGTTGGCCTATGTAGCATTTACGTTATCAATATGATTTATTCTAGGATTGCTAACATCACAGGTTGACAAGGAAATAAATAAACATATTATACATATACATGTCTTGGATCAATTCATGAAACCACAAAATACAAATAAACCTAATTTAGAATCCATAATTGCTTACAACAAAGTATAAGATGACACCAATAACTTCTTTTGCATCAACCTTGCTATCAGATGTTATTAAGCTACTGTAAAGTTTCTTTACTCTACTGCGGGTGAAAACTTGTTGAAAACTAGGGCTGTGCGAAAGAGACCTTACCCACCTTGACATGGTAGTCCAATGGGTGATAACCATCATATGTCTATAACACTTCTATAGTCCACAATTTTCCGATGGGTGATAACCATCATATGCCCATTACACTTCTATAGTCCACAGTTAAACGAGAGAGCAAAATTCACTTCCTAATTTTAAACTCCAACCCAATATAATCTAACATGTCTTAATTATGGTTTAACCCGTAACTAGTGAAGCCCGGACTTAATTAAAATTTTCGACCTTTAAGATGCCTGAAACTTTTTCTTGCCTGAGAAGATGGACATTGGCACGCTGAAGAATTATTTCTGCAATGTAACTTTCGGACGTTAGTTCAAAACAACAAGGAGGGCACACAGCTAAGAAATAGAAAGTAGTCAAGATCATTAAAATGTAACATCCACTTCAGAAAGAATGAAATTTACACGAACAGTTCGCATAATGTACATCAGAGCGGTTGCAGAAAGATGCAACTCACCTGTAAAGGAGGAAAATCCTAGTTTCTTGAAGTCAATAATACGTTTGGGCTCATGTTAGCTCTAATCTCTTCTGCAACTTCTTGCGGCATGTTGGTTAAAGTCAGTTCCTTCAAAGCGGCCAGTCTATGCAGTCCACTAGCCCGCTTCAGTTTTGTGCAGCATCGTATCTCCAGTTCCCTGAGTTTAGGCATGGATCCCTCCTCCAATGTCCACTCCTCTAATTCTTCTAGCATCCATAGCTTCAAGACTTGAAGTTCAGGAAATCCATCATGGAGACTCTTCATTTCATTGCTAGGAACGAGCAAAAAGCCTGAGGATTTTCAGGTGAGGCAAACTCCCAAGAATTGGCATTGGATCTTGTTCTAGCTGTGACACTGACAAAGTAATAATTCTCAGATTTGGGGGAAGTTCATTCAGGTCAAAACTGTTTGGTAACTTTCCGAACAAATTTAAGTCATTGAGCTTCAGATGTTCCTTCAGTGTCCACAAATTAAGAACTGAAGGTTCACTAAACTCGTTTATTGATCTCAGCCTCAATGACTGTTGATTTTTCATTTCAGAAACCCAATGAATTATTTCCTCAACTGATGATTCAAGGCATGACAACCCCAATTTCCTCAAACTGGTCAGTTTCCGCAACCAGAGGATCACAGAGGAGTTGTTGCCTACTAGAAGCCCCCATAATGTCTGAAGGTTGGCTAAAGACACCTTGATGCTACTCTTTTCAGTAGACATATCAAAATGAATCTCGTTCATATACAGATGCCGAAGCTTCTTTGCCTTCCATATGGAAATAGGCAAAGTCGGTATGTTTGTGTGCTTCACATCCAAAGCTTCTAAGCAAGGTAGTCTTCCAATAGACTATGGGACTGAATCCAGGAAAGTCCATCTCAAACCTAGGTACTTCAGGTGCAGTAATTTTCCGAGTGTCTCAGATAACACTGGTTTGTTAGACATTTTCCAAATCAAGCACAGTAAGCAATCCAAAGCCTCTCTTACCTATAATCTTCTTTAGAAGCTTGTCAACTTCGCTGGCAGGTGTTTCGCCTTTGCGGGTGTTGAATGAAATGTATGACCTCAGAGATTGAATGTAACAAGGATCTGAAGGATAGCTCCCGATGTCTAAGTATGCTGCAATTCTCCTGACATTAAATTGGGGTTTCTCTGTGTAATTCAGGTTGTGGTGGACATGGAAGAATCCCATATCTGCAGCAGTAGGAAGAAGGGAGTCATACAGAGCAGGCTGCAGCCTGCATTTTTTTGGGCTTCCGTCCAACCTCCATTTCGTCACCACAATCATGTTTCCTCTCACAAGTGCTTCAAAGTATCCCTCCACCAAATCTTCAGGTGCATTCCTTTCTCCAGCCATTGGTGTTCCTAGTCCCTCCGCAAGCCATAATCGAAACAATCTTCGTATAGGGATATCATGAGATTTAGGAAATATGGGTAAATAAAGGAGACAAGCCTTTACTGAGGAAGGCAGGTCGCGGTAGCTGACAGCCAAGATATTTAATGAGGAAGGAACGTCGCGGTGGTTGACAGGCAAGGTATTTAAAGAACTGTGGTGATCTTCTGTGGATGTGTCACTCTCAATCACACTAGCCCATACAGGATAACTGAGAGGTTTTGTAGACAGTAGACCACCAAGAGTAACTATTGAAAGAGGTAGTCCACCGCATTTGCTTACAATTTTTTCCTTTAAACCCATCAATCCTGAACTAATTAAACGATCTTCTGCTCTATGTACCGTCTTTAAGAAGAGCGTCCAACTCTCCTATGGGTTCAGAGGGCAGATACGGAAAAGTTGTACCCAGGGATCAAAGCTGCGAGTAACATTAGTGCTGCGCATCGTAAGAATCACTTTGTTGCCATCTTTCGAAGTTGGAAACAAAGATTCAAGATTTTCCCAAACACTATATGATGGTATATCATCTAAAACTATTAAGTAAGTACTTGCGGATAAGAAATTACGAACCCTTCCTTGCAACGCCTTCAAAGGTAGCATCTCTTCCTCCCTAACCACACTAATTTGTCTTAGTATGTCTATCAATACATCTCGCTCTTCAAAAGTTTCAGAGACAGAAATCCAGGCGCAACGCTTGAAATGCTGCTTAACTTTCGGATTGTTATATATGAACCTCACCAGAGTAGTCTTTCCAAAGCCTGCCTCACCAGTCACTGGAATTACAGTTAGTGCAGGCAGACGTCGGCTACTGAAGACTAACTTCATCAACTCCTCTATTTGATCTTCTAAATCTACTACATCATCTGCTTCTTCTGCAAAAGAAGCAATTGTTTCCCAACGCTGAGAATGCTCTGAGTGTTCAGAGGTTGATTCAGTGAGCTGAGACTGTATGTCCACATCCCGCCAAAGAAGTTCAATGATATTCATCAACTCTGGATCAAAGCAGCTAACATGTTTTTCCATCTTTATGTTAAAAAGCAATTGGTTCCATGCATACTTGAAGAAAGCAAAATTCCTCCATTTCTTTAGCGAATAAGTCTTTAGAAGGAATTCGTCAACGATATCTTGTAGAGGATAAACGTAGTGAAGAACCTGGATCGACGAAATGAGCTGCTGCTGCTCATCATTTGTTTTCCTTTCTGCATCTTCCAAATATCTCTGCAAGTTGTAGAGTTCTTGAATAGATCTCTCTATTTGGCTTCTTAATCCTGGATGAATTATTATTTGCATTTCATCGATTAGATAATTTAGTTTCCTTATCAGAAGGTAAAGCGTTGTTTCAACCGCCATGGGATAGGAAACTGGTCTCTCTTTTTTTTCTCTACTCTTGAGGTGGCAACGCAAGGAAGGAGAAAGATTTTCAAAAATATATATAAATAAAAAAAGGAATAAAAGGAGATGAAAAAGTCGAAAAATGGTTACCTGCTACTTTATTGGGTTTGTGGAAGGAATTCATCAATATAATTTAGGGATAAGCGCAAAAAAAGAATTATAATGTGACTTAGCATTTTTTTTATTTTAAATTATATATATATATTTTTGATATTTTAGTATATTATGGTATTTATTGTTAGTAAATATAGGCTAAATTTATTAATATGGTTAACTATGTTAATAGGGCCGTTGATTTGCTGACGTGGTCGTTGACTTGTTGGTGTGAATGCTGATGTCAGTGTCCATATCATCACGCGTAAGCAAGTCAACGTCCACGTCAGCAAGCCAACATCCATAAAGTATTGAAGTGTCACGAAAAAAAATCACAAGACTCAAAGTGAAAAAATGCTAAACCATATAATACTTTTTTATATTTATCCCTTTTAAAAAATATATACTTATATATTATAATTTTGTCAAATTATATATTTATATACACACTAACAAAAAGATCACTTTTATTCTAAATTTTGAGTCAATTATTTATTGAATTCTATTTCTTCTCCTAGTTCTTATTAAAAAAATTAATTGAATTCTATTTTAAAACTCGTTTCAATTTACTCCTTTAGCATTATAAATTATGTCAATTTTATTTAAAGAATGTAATTATATTTTTAAAAATTATTTTGAGATTTCTATAAAATAAATTTGACATTTATTAACTTTTTTTCCTCTTTTTCCTGTAAGAAGAAAAATATTTTTAAATTCTATTTTTGTACTCTTGACATAAATTTTTAAAAAATAATATCTTAATATTTTTATAAATTTTTAATTTTTTACTAAAAATTCTTAAATTTTAATTATTTTAAAATTTACTTTTCAATTTTCAGCTACATTATTTAAAATTTTTTTAATAGAAGTCAAACAAAAAAGTATTAAATAAAAAAGAGAAAAATTTTGAGATACTAAAAATATCAGTTAAGAATATAAAAATATTTATCGGTATTAGTCTATATAACAAATTGGTTCACAAGTTATCATTTTTTATTTAATACTTTTTTATTTGATTTCTATTAAAAAAATTTTAAATAATGTAGTTGAAAATTGAGAAGTAAATTTTAAAATAGTTAAAATTTAAGAATTTTTAGTTAAAAATTAAAAATATATGAAAATATTTAGATATTATTTTTTAGGAATCTCAAAATAATTTTTAAAAATATAATTACATTCTTTAAATCAAATTGACATAATTTATAGTGTTAAATGAGCAAATTGAAATGATTTTCAAAATAGAATTCAATTATTTTTTTTAATAAGAACTAGGAGAAGAAATAGGATTCAATAAATAATTGACTCAAATTTTAGAATAGAAGTGATTTTTTTTCTTAGTATGCGTATATAAATATATAATTTGACTAAATTTATAATATATAAGTATATATTTTCTAAAAAAGGATAAGTACAAAACAATACCATGTGGTTTAGCGCTTTTTCACTTCAAGTCCTGTGGTTTCTTTTCGTGACACTTCAGTAGCATGTGGACGGTGGCTTGCTGACGTGGATGTTGACTTATTGATGTGGATGTTGACTTGCTTACGCGTGATGATGTGGACGCTCACATCAACATCCACGCCAGTAAGTCAATGGTCACGTCAGCAAGTCAACGACCACGTCAGCATAGTTAACGGTGTTAGTGAATTTGGCCTAGATTTGCTAACAGCAAATACTATAGGGTACTGAAGTGTCACGAAAAAAATCACATGGCTCGAAGTGAAAAAGCGCTAAACCACAGGGTACTTTTTTGTACTTATCCCTATAATTTATTTGAATTATAATTTTTTTATTTATAACTTACAAAATTTAAAATTTTAACAATATATTATATTAATATATCAATTTAATTAATCATCAATAATTTTACTAATAGTTTTTAATATTAAATTTTTATTTATTTGTAAATTATTTTTAATTTTAAAATTAGATAGGATACTTAAATTTATCTATAATTTAAAAATAAAAATGTAATATATATATATATTAGTTTTTATAATTTTTAATGTTAAATAATAATAAAATTATAATTTTATAATAATAATAAGATTATTATTATATTTGATGGTGTTTGGCTAAGTTGTCGGGATGCAGCTGATAGCTGTTCAGCTCCCCAACAGCTACCAAAATATGTTTGGTAAATAATTTTTTAATTGTAGCTGGTAGCTGTTAGGATACCTAACAACTACCGTTTGCATCGGCTCCAAATTGGAGCTTTTGACGAACCACTCTATTATATTAAAATATTTTTACAAAATTATCCCTGTATTCTCTACCCTATTTTCATTAAATTGACACTCATGAACAACAGTGTCTCTGCAAATTAAAGATATACAATCTCACTTAATTTTTTTTTATTTTTTTTCAATTTTCACATCATCTTGGCTTGAAGTACACAATTATCAAGGTTAGTAAATCTAATTTTCTTTTTTTTTTTTTTTTTTTTTGCCTACGCTATTATCTATTTGATTTTGAAAATCTTTGTAAAACTGGAACAAGCTCACCACCACACCACATGCGCACATCAAGAGCTTTAAAACAATCAAACATAAATAAACCAAAAAAAGGGACATTTTCTTCTCCACGAGAAAACCCTTCTCTTCTTTTTTTAAAATTCTTTTTTTGAATAATCTAAATAAACAAACCAAAAAATTTAGTGAACTTGAAGATGAAGTGAACCCGTGTCTTATTCATATCCAACTATCCAAATAATTTAGAGATGTCCCTTTTTGGTTGGCATAAATCAAAACTATTGGTTTGAGAAAAAAAAAAAAAAAGAAAAATAAAACCCTTTTAACATTCACTTGTGAAGAAAAGCTGTTGGTGCCATTGTCTCTTCAATATAGTTTAAGGAATCTTGGGGTGTGGAAGAAAATAAATTTTCAAGGTACAAATCTTCATGTAGTACCCTCTATTCATGTACCAAAATAGATCACTAGTTTTATTAATTTGTTCAAATTGCTTTTTTTAATGATAATGACTATGATAAAAATGCCAAAACATTTTTTTTCTTGAATGGTTATCGAAGTATAAAGATTTTATTAACTTTCATACAAATTCATTTGAAAAAAAAAAATCTCTCCTTTCTGATCCAGTTCCTCCACCACCAAGAACTACTATTAAATTTAGACATGATACATTTTTTTTTATTATTAGGAGAACCCATGTACCAAAAAAATATTAGGAGAACCTATGTACTCTTTTTCCAATTATATATTGATTTTGGAAGTTATAGGAGTTAAATGTTGAACCCTTTAGCTAAATTAGGCTAATTTCTACCTAGTTATTACAGATATAAAGATGATAGCTACTGTCGTATCATTAATTTTCCTTTAGTTCCATATCATTAGTGAGATTAGAATTAGGGTGTGTATATTTTTGTTTACATTTTTACTTTTTCTTTTGTCATTTAGTTCATTTTGGAAATAAAAAAAATGGCAGACATCAAATAGTTGTGCAATTACAGGTCTTTTAAGGTTTGTCCATGACATATAAGCCAAGAAAATTCGGTGTATTCTATGCTTATTATAATGGTTAATTAGTTTGTTGTTTTGACAATGAGTGTGTGTGTGTATATATATAATTTGATGCCTAGAATATGAAATGTTAATAGATAGCAAATTAAATCTTGCTGATTAAACTTATCACTTTAATTATTATTAATAATGAAGTTTATTATTTTTAAGATGACTGTTATATAAAAAAAGAGTTTGTCTCTATAATTGAACTCTTGATCTATTGTTTGTGTGGCAGAACTATGGAATATTTGATTCTCGATATTCTGTCTCATGGATGAAAATGAAGGAAACTAGAACTTAATATTATAGGTGCCTTTAATAGTTCCAAAAAAAATTAATCAGATTTTAAACTAATACTGATCTTAAATACACATTTCTTATCCCCTTCTTCTACTGATATTGATTGCTCATTCACTGTTTAGATTGATATAACTCATACACTTCTATTTTTTTTTATCAAAATTATTGGTAGTGTTATATCCGGATTAACTTCTTTTGATAATAAGATTCGCTTCAGTACTTTAGGCACATTAGCTTTTGAAAACAATCATAAAATGATGGGTTTGAGAAGATGTATTATGACTAGTTTGGTTGATGTTGGATATTTTGTTTTTTTCCACTTCATTATTTTATTTTCTTATAATTATTTTAGTGTGCATGATGAAATAATTGACTTCATATTTGAGTAGTTGACAATAATTATTTTATTATCCATCCTTATTTATATAAATAAGTATTTAATTTTTCTTTTTTTTAACTATAGGTCATTAATGGGTCGTAAAAATAAATTAACTGAAAATAAAATAGGTGGAAGAATTAAATGGACCAATGAGCAGTTTGATGTTTTTCTGGATATTTGTATTAAAGGTACTATGATTGGTAAAAGGAGTGGAGTTGGATGGGGTGACAAAGGATGGTCATGGGTTGATAATGAAATGAAGGCTACCAATTTAAATTTCACTAGGGAACAATTGAAACACAAATGGGATTGGATGAAGGAACAATGGAAACTATGAAATTCACTAATAGGAAAAGAAACTGGAATAGGTTGGGATCTTCTTAAAGGTACAGTTGATGCCTCAAATTAGTGGTGGAATGCAAAAATTGAAGTAAGTTAATTATAAAAATAATATTTATATATGAAATAATTAGTACTTTTACTCGCATGTAATTTTTTAATTTAATTAGTATATTTATGCTACAGGAAAATGAACAATTTGCGAATTTATGTCAGAAAAGCATAGGACAAGAGCTTTATAATAAATATGCTATAATATTTATGGATTCTATGCTTATACTCCTTCTAGTGGTGCTTTACCTGATTATATACGTGTGGAAGAAAATGCAAATGTATATATTGGAATGGAAAATAACAATATATAAGAGGATTTTGATGAGTATTTGGATAGTATAATGTCGACAGGATGTATATTAGGGGGTTCTGAGAAGGTTACATGTAAACAAAAAAGAAATGAAGGAATCACTAACTATACAACTAGGAAAAAGAACAAATAACAATCTGGTGTAGCTCAATTATACAATATTGTTAGAGAGCTAAAAGATGACATGAAAGAAAATTTAAAGAAGAGAAATTCCATAATGTGTAGTGTTTTGGGAGATCGACTTGATTGTTCCATTAGTGAAGTAATGGAAGATGTACTTTCACTACCAAATATGACAGTCGGTAGTCAATTGCACTTTTTGAGCACACTCTTGTTTGATCAAAAATCAAAAAGAGAAATGTATGTTACTCTTGGAGATGCACAAACAAAACTGAATTGGCTTGAGTACTATCATACATTATGGAAGGATGGTGCATGGAAACCAGGAGGTGGCCAGTAGATTATTAATTTAATTTTTCATTATTTAGCTAATTTAATTTAATGTAGTTTTATTTGACATTTTTATTTGATTATTGTCATGTTTTATTAATTAACAATATTTATAAAGTTTCATGGCTTGATTTATTTATTAAATGTGAGTGTTTGTGTGTGTGTATATATATGATTTAATATACTCTTGAAATATAATTTTTTCTTTTTTTTATTTGTTTGATAGATATGGATGCCATTTCAAACATTAATTTTTATGCTAATGAGGAAGATGAAGAATTGGAATCATTATCAACAACACTTTCAGTTGAAATGATATGCCAATATTATTCTACATACATTTACAAAGAACCGTGTATGGATTCATTTCAAACAGGAATGGTGTGGTTATTAGAAATAATAAGAGGAAATGAGAAGAGATGTGTTAGTATGTTTAGAATGAAAAAGAATATATCAATAAATCTCTATCAAGATTTAGAAAATGAATACGAACTAAAAGCTTCAAAAAGGATGTCAGTTTTGGAAAAAGTAGGAATATTTTTGTATGTTCTTGCTTTGGGTGCTTCGAATAGACAAGGTCAAGAACGCTTTCAACATTCGGGTGAGACAATCAACCAAAATTTTTATGAAGTGATGGTGGCCGTAATGAGATCTTCAATTGACTTAATAAAACCCAAGGATTCGACATTTAGTACCATTCCCCCAGAGATACTAAAGGACATTAGATATATACCCCACTCCAAGGTAATATTTTATACATTTTCTTGCTCACTATTTTTGTAAGTATACATATAACTAATTATATTTTTAAATTAGGATTGCATTGGAGCTATTGATGACACTCATGTAGCAACTAGAGTGCTTGAAAAAATGTGATTTATTGGGAGAAAATGAGTGCCAACACAAAATATAATGGCTGCATGTAGTTTTGACATGAAATTTATTTTTGTGATGGCTGGATGGGAAGGAACTGCTCATGATGGACGACTTTTTCAATATGAAATTCAAAGAAAGGAATTAAATTTTCCTAAACCACTGCCAAGTATAAATATATTTATTACACTGTTATTTTTCAATAAAAATTATTTTTTTAATTTTAAAATAATTTATTTTTGTATATGTCATTCTTATTTATTATTAATAAAACATTTAGGAAAATATTATTTGGTTGATGCTGGATATCAACAATTAGAAGGATACCTTGGACCATACAAAAAAACCAGATATCATTTATCTGAATTTCAACGTGGTGGTCAGCCTAAAGGACTTAAGGAAACCTTCAATCGTTGGCATTCATTGCTGAGATGTTGCATCGAAAGAACATTTGGTGTTTGAAAAGCTAGGTGGAAAATTCTACGACTTATTCCTTCATAGCCATTCAACACACAACGAGATATTGTGGTTGCAATAATGACATTACACAACTACATTCGAAGAAAGTCATTCAGCGATCTAGCATTTATGTGATTTGATCAAAATCCAGAATTTGTGCCGCCTGGCATTTTTCGAACACCATATAGTGATTCAATACATCAAAGTAATGAAGAATCTAGTACATCTCAAATGGATACATTGCGTGATCAAATTGCTTTTAGTTTAAAGAAAGGAAAAAAAATTAAATAGTATAAATGAATTATGAATTTTTTTTTGTTAAATTATATTTTGTGTTAAATTTTTTTATTTTATATATAGACCGAATTATTGCTAAAATAATTCAATTGATGCCTATATATTATCTTTATAATATTATTAATTAATGTCTAATTTTATTATTTGGTAAATTATATTATTTTTAATACTATATCTATTTATATATATAGCATTTAATATGTTATTAAAATAATTCAATGGATGTCTATATTGGTCATTATATATGTAAACAATAACAACTACAAGTAATTATCCAAACACATAACATTAATCAGCTACCAGCTACCAGCTATCAGCAACAACTACCCGCTATTAGCAACAACTTAGCCAAATAGTCCCTTTGACTTGATGCGGTATATCAAGTCAAGGTGTAGCCGTGTAGCTTGGCCTGATAGCCACTGGCATGCAATTTCACTCCCCTTCCCTTTGTACTTATTATGGCAAAAAAGAAAAACAAAAGTCATGGTGTTAATATTTCTAATGCATTGATCTCTTTAACACTTTAATTTCTTTAATTTTTTTTGCATTTATCCTTCTTTTCTATCTTTGGTAAATGTTGATCTTTATTTTATGATAATACGAATACTGTGGAACAAGCTCTACAATGTAGAATAGACTAGAACACTAGTGGGGTTTTTTTTTCTTTTGTAGAATATGGCCTTGGTTGTTGATTATTTTGTTCTTCATTTTAAATTTTGAAGATTTTCTAGCTCTAATATGGTGTAAAATAATTTTCTTAATTGTAACTTGGAGGTTAAGTTTACACTCTTAACAACTTTTTTATTTGCAGATCGCTAGTTTCATCTTGCAAGTGGCTGTTGAATGTTTGTTGCGGGTTTGGAAGAGCAAAAGAAGATATAGGTGAGCTAAGCTGAAGGTTTAATTCTACAATCTAAACAGCCAACCATGGTAGCCACAAGTAAGTAGAAAATTTTGCAAAAACTTGTTATTTTACTTTTTTTAAGTGATACAAGTTGTATTTACCTATAATGCATGGACACAATTTACCTATAATGTATATACACTTCAATTAGTAGACATTTTCTCTATGTGCATGTCTCTATATTTCTGTGCTATCTAAATACTTTAATTTACAAAGTAGAAGTATTTCTCCGTGTGCATGTCTCCATTTATGTGCTATCTAGACACTTTAGTTTACAATGTAGATACTTCAATTAGTAGGTATTTCTCCATGTGCATGTCTCCATTTCTGTGCTATCTAGACACTTTAATTTATAAAGCAGACACTTCAATCAGTTAGCATTTCTTCGTGTGCTTGTCTCAATTTTTGTGCTATCTAGACACTTTTAATTTACAAAGCAGACACTTCAATAAATTAGGCATTTCTTGATTTGCATGTCTTTATTTCTGTACTATCTAAACACTTTAATTTATAAGACAACACTTCAACTAAAAACTATTATCATATATTCGTATTGCTAGTTTTCATGTCCTCTGTATCCATTTCCTTACTTCATAGGTATATACCAAGTGGATATAGGTCTTTAGTTATAATAAATGTTAAAAATCATTACTAATATAAAAAGCCTAAAATAATTGTCCAAGTTGTCGACAATTATTTTCTTTAGTAAGATTGACAACTTGCCCAAACATAATTATCAAAAGTTAGCAAGCTATCCGACAAAGATAAGTTGTCAAACGGAGGTGAGTTGGCCTTAAAGCAATTATTTCCTTCTGGTAAGCAAGGTGGACATTGGCTATAAATAGCCATCCTTGCATGGGAACAAGTGTGCAGCAAGTGAGAGCATAAGGAATAAAAAGTGAGAGTGGTTTTATTTGTGAGTGTGTGAGTGAATTGAGTGTTGTATGTGCATGTAATAATTTCATGCAACGTGAGAGCAAATAGGGAGTGTGTAGTACAAGTGGGTGAGTGCCGTAGCAATAGTACAATAGTGAAAATAATTTGTGAGCTACGATTATATAAAATAGTTTCTTTTGTAATAGTGAATTTATTTAGTTGAAAAATATTTTCTTGTTCACTATTATATTTTCCCATTTTTCACATGCTAATAATTATTTTATTGTTATTTTAATCAATTCCAACTTGACAAGTGGTATTAGAGTTGTAATTGTAATTTCTCTTGAAATTCTGAGTATGCTCTGTGGTTGCAGTTTTAACTGATCTTCCACATCATAAAAGATTTTTTGAGAATTTTTCAATTTACGGCAAGGGGGAAATTTTGCACGTGCACAGTTTGGAACTGTGAAGCTTATTGGTTCGGAACCATGCTTGCTTGGTGAAACGCAAGGCTACTAAATCCAAGTCACTATGGCGGAATCGGGTAATGTCAGTGCTATTAAGAAATTAACTAATAATAATTATAACATGTGGAGAACTTGCATGGAATTATACTTGCAAGGTCAAGACCTCTGGGAGGTTATTGCTGGGATCAAATCTACATCACCTCCATCAGATAATGCTGGCAATCTTAGAAAATGGAGAATTAAAGCTGGGAAAGTCATGTTTGCCATCAAAACAACCATTGAAGAGGAGATGATGGAACACATCAGAAATGCTACCACATTGAAAGAAGCTTAGGATTCTCTTGCTCTACGATTCTCAAAGAAGAATGACGCCAAACTTTAACTGTTAGAAAATGAACTAATGTCTATCTCACAAAGAGATATAATAATTAGTAAGTATTTTACCAAGGTGAAGTTCATATATCGAGAAATTACTGAGTTGGATGAGGCATCCAAAATAGCTAATAGCAGAATGAGGAGAATCATTATTCATGGACTACGACCTCAGTACCACAGTTCAATTCCAACTGCAGTTCAAGGTTAGCCCACACAACCTTCAATCGAAGAGTTGGAGAATGTATTGGTAAGTCAAGGAAACTTTAGCAAAATAAATGGCTGGAGTCTCCTTGAATACTGAAGAGGTGGCACACTTTACCAACAAAAAGAAGAATCAACCTTGTGGTGACAATGGAGGGAAGACACGAGGTAATAACAAATTAAAGGGGTTCCAACAGAGGTAATGACATAACAATCAACAGTCTAAGAATTTTAGACTTCAGAATGGCGAGTGTTTCAATTTCGGTAAGAAAGGACATTATGCCAGAAATTTCTGGTCTAAAAAGAAGATTGTTCAAAGTAATACAGCAACAACAAGCAATCGCCACTAGGATGAACCAGAGTGGGTTGCTGAAGCATTATTTGCAGAAACTGTGCAAATGGAAGAGTGTTCTACTTTAGAGGTTGTGGAAGTCCCTAGCTTTATGGCTACCATAGTAGAAGTAGAAGAGGAGCAGGCATCCAGTGCATTTAGTTCTCATAGAATTAATTATGAGAAGTGTTGGGTTTTTAATTCTGGTTATTCTAATCATATGATAGGAGATAAAATCAAGCTCTATAATGCTTTAGAGTATAAAGGCAAGCGAGTTGTGGTTACTGCAAATCACTCACATTGGTGACACTGTGATCACTTCCTGTTTGAATCACATTGGAAGGATATTGCGATACTGATTATGTTGGTGATTATGATACACAGAGATCAACCACTGGTTATGCATTTAGTTTGGGTTCTAGAGTTGTAACTTAGTGCAACAAAAGACAACCAACAATGTCACTCTCAACAATAAAGGCTGAGTACCTTGCAGCAACAACGGTGGCTTAAGAAAGTACCTGGTTAGTACAGCTGATGGAGAATTTACACCAATCAGTTGATTATCTAGTACCATTATACTGTGATAATCAGTCAGCTATCTATTTAGTTGAAAACCTATTATTTCATGCCAGGACAAAGCATGTGGAGGTGCAATATTACTTTATTCATGAAAAAGCTTTAACGGGGGAGATCAAGATGATCTAGTGAAGATAAAAGAACAACTGGCAGGCATTTTCACTAAAGCTCTTAATATTGAAAAGTTAGAAAAATTTTGAGAAGAACTCGACATGATTTCAAGGAAGAAGATTAAGGATATTAATAATGGGGGAGAGTGTTAAAAACCATTACTCAAATAAAAAGCCCAAAATAATTGTCCAAGTTTTCGGCAATTATTTTCTTTAGCAAGATTGACAACTTGCCCAAACACAACTGTCTAAAGTTGGCAAGCTGTCTGACAAAGATAAGTTGTCTAGTGGAGATAAGTTGGCTAAGCTGTCTAAAGCAATTATTTCCTTCTAGTGAGTAAGGTGAACATTGGCTATAAATAGCCATCCTTGCATGGGAACAAGTGAGCATCAAGTGAGAGCATAAGAAATCAAAAGTGAGAGTGGTTTTATTTGTGAGTGTGTGAGTGAATTGAGTGTTGTGTGTGCGTGTAATTATTTCATGCAACATGAGAGCATAGAGTGAGTGTGTGGTATAAGTGGGTGAAGTGTTGTAATAAGAATATAATAGTGAAAATAATTTGTGATCTGGGGTTATATAAAATAGTTTTTTTTATAATAGTGAATTTATTTATTTGAAAAATATTTTCTTATTCACTATTTTATTGTTATTTTAATCAATTCCAACTCGACAATACATAGGTAAGATTTTTTGTTTACATGAGCTTGATTGAATTGAAAATTCCACCCTTTTGGTTATCATTTTAAATTTATCAAGTAGCATCAAACTATTAGCGCAGAGGAAAGCTATAAATTTATATGTGGGTGTCATTTTCTAACACCTTTTCATGGAACCAGAAACTCTTTTTAAAAAAATTCTTTGGATCACCCTCATGCTATTTAAAATTTCTGATTTTTATGCCATTTCTTACTCTCTTTGAATCATTTGAATGGTTTTCTATTGTTAGCAATATGATTTATACAAATGCCAGAAGACTCACAGACATGCTTCCACTAGCATTAACAAAATTATGGAAAGAATGGGAGCTATGTGTTTTGGTCTGTCTTAGCTTTGTTTTACAGATTATACTCATCTTTTTTGGCAAACGTAGGAAGTACATAAGCAAAACATGGCTTAGAGTCCTCTTGTGGTGTGCCTATCTAATGGCTGATTAGGTGGCAATTGTTGCCCTTGGTGTCCTATCCAACAATCTTGGTGATGCCATCGAGAACATAAATGGTTATCTGGATGCGAACACTGAGCTACTTTGTTTTGGGCACCCTTTCTTTTGCTACATATGGGTGGCCCAAATACCATAACTGCTTATGCCATGGAAGATAATGAGTTGTGGTTAAGGCACCTTCTTGGATTGGGAGTTCAAACAGGAGTAGTCAGTTACATATTTATTATGGCATGGACAGGTTCTCATCTTTCAATTTTGACCATTCCAATGCTTTTTGCTGGGCTCATCAAATACTGACAAAGAACATAGGCCCTTAGGTCAGCCAGCAATGATCAATTAAGGAGAAAGAACATGGGCCCTTAGGTCAGCCAGCAATGATCAATTTCGCGACTCCATGCTCACTAGTGCAGAACCTAGTCCCAATCACCTGAAGTTCATGCATGAATATAGTTTAAGGAAGTTTGAGGGACACCATGTCAAAGCAAAAGAGATGATCGAAGCACAAGTCCCATTGGATGTGTCTCCTATTGGAGATAGCTCTATTGTTGGCGATGCCAGTCAATCAGTGAAAGCATATGACCTATTCGATCAAGACGTTCAATCGCCTCTTTGTAAATCTTATCCTTAGCTTCCAGGATCGGGAAAATAGCCAGTCCTTGTTCAAGGAAATGTCGTATGTAGATGCTTTCAAAGCAGTTGAGATTGAACTTGGATTCATGTTTGATGTCTTCTACATAAAGGCTATAATAACGTATACAGTCCATGGCTTCATTCTTCGCCTTGTCAGCTTATCATTAACCTGTATTGTATTGGTGATCTTCTTTGTAGCTATGTCTGATGATGATCAGAAATTCTTGAAGATTCATCTAGTCCTAACTTTTCTATTGCTGGCTGTAGCTGTTTTTCTTCAGATTTGTGCAGTATCTTTGCTACTCTCCTCTAACTGGACGAATCTTTATCTGAGTAAGCATGCAAATCACAGTGTGCACAAAGCTATAACTTGGATAGAACTTCCAAGACAGCCTAAGTGGTCAAATTCCATGGCACAGTATGGCTTGCTTAATGTTGCCTACAAACAAAACCAGAGGCCTGCCATAGAATCCAGAAGTTGTTTTGTATTGATCAGATATTACAGAAACACCGATACAAGAACTTTAAGGCAGTTTCTCCAAATTTTGAAAGTTATATTTTTCACCATCTCATAATGAAATTGTCTGTCCTAGAAAGGGAAGGCTACGAAAATGGCAAGGAGACATCAAGGAGCAGTTCCAAGGACCTCAAAGGCGCAAGCCTTGTGCTTGAAAAGTTTGGTCATCCTGAATTGAAATGGAGTACTGATGAGGTATAGTTTGACCAAGGCATTCTTATTTGGCTCATTGCTACATATCTCTGCTACTGTGATGACCCTGAAGAAACCTCATTTACAATTATGACAAATCGAATAATGAGCAAGCGTATATCAAAATACATGCTTTATCTCCTAGTCATGCATCCTTCCATGCAGCCAATGGGGATTGGCAATATCAAATACCGAGACACCTATGCTGAGGCCACAAAATTCTTGGAAGAACGCAAGTCTAGATTAAGTAAGGGCAAACCTTGCAGTAATATTTCTATGAAATGTGGTGCCTGCCTGGGTTATTGTAGGAAAAGGGAGATCATATTTGTGAAAAAACATGCTTGCAAGATGTTACTTAAGGTGAACACTAGTTTTCCACCAACTAAAGTGAAAGGCGACAGAAGCAAATTTGTGTTGTTTGTTGCCTCTAAGCTTGCATCAGAATTGTAGCTTATTTCAGACAAAGAAATGAAATGGGAGATGGTGTGTAATGTATGGAGGGTTAAATATTTCAAAGATCACCAAATTTTACACTTATTTCATTTTGGATACTAAAGTTCAATTGATTTTGTTTTGGTAACCAAACTTCGATTTAAGTATCATTAATAAGTCACCTGGTGGCGTTTTGCTGATGTGACAAATCGGACTTGGAATATTCAAAGACTATTCGCTGCGTCAACATGCCAACTCAGCACCTCATATTGGTAACTGAAATGAAACCAATTGAAATTTAGTACCCAAAATGAAATAAATGTATAGTTGGGTGACCATCAATATATTTAATCCTAACAATTAATTAATAATTTTTTATTTTCTATTTATAATTAGCATCATATTATATATTTATTATGATAAAATTTAATCTCATTTATTAATATAATATAATATAAATTATTAGAAATTTTTTAATAATTAATAGTATTATAAAATTATTATTATATTAATTTTTATAATAATAATAATAATAATAATAATAATTATTATTATTATTATTGTTGTTGCTGTTATTATTATATAGCATTAAACTAGAAGGTCACTGCTTATGACTCATTATTAACCTATATTTTGATAATGACATCATACTTATACAATTTGATACATGATTTTTTTTTAATTTTTTTGAATTCAATCAATAGGCACTTTTTCGATAAATAAATAAATAAATATTCAATTTTTTTATAAATCAACTTTTGATTTAATAAATCATGTAGTTTATGTTTACATTTAAATTATATATTTGATATTAATTAAAGGTGATAGAAAAATAACTATATTTTAAATTTTATTGGTAGAAAGTAGTTAACTTTATTGACATTTAATTTAATGTTACTTTTGTCAGTAAATTCTCTATTTTGACATTTAATTTAATATTATTTTTGTCACCCAACTTTGCACTTATTTCATTTTGAGTACTAAACTTCAATTGGTTTCATTTCAGCCACCAATCTGAATTGGCATGCTGACGTGGCAAATATTCTTTGAATATTCCAAGTTTGATTATCACATCAGCAAAACAACATTAGATGACTGGCCAATGACACTTAAATCGAACTTTGGTTACCAAAATGAAACCAATTGAACTTTAGTATCCAAAATGACATAAGCGTAAAGTTTGGTGACTACCGAAATATTTAAACCAATGTAAGGATGGAAATGCTAACTTATGCTACTAGCCAATGCAGAGGAATTTATCATGCTCAGTAACTTAGATGAGACGATGAACTTCTAGCTCATGTCTGGCTTCTAATGTCACATCTGGGTTTAACTGATCAATTCCAGATATCACGGGGTCATGCAAGGGCTAAATTAATCATGGAATAGTAAGGCTACCAATGAGTAGTTTCATTTTTTTGACACCTTTTTTTCTCCTTTTGTTGTCTAAATATCTAGTGTCTAGTAGAATGTTTTTTATTACAGATCACATTGTCCTTTAAGTGCTGTTGACAATGTTTTATGATTTACCATTCCACTATATTTAACTAGCCCTTTGCATTTGCAGTTGTTTCCATTGATCATGACAACTTTTAATTATGATAGTCCATTAAACTGATGAGGGTTACAAGTTGTAGGTTTAAATCTTTCACTAAAAAGCACAAGAATTATTTTAAGGCGTTCACTCAATAGAAACAAATATTGTTGTACATGTAGATATAGTATAGATACTGTATGTGTGGAAGCAACATAAAAATGAAGCATTCAATATATTGACAGCAAGGAGGAGGCAATTTGTCGTACCATGTATACTCTTAGGCTTGAAAATTGTTCGATTTTGCTCCTATTTTTGCATTTTCTGCCATTAGGATAGGAAACGAAATAATTGGGTTGGTGGTGACAAATCCAAGGCCCAAGGCCCAAGCACAAAATAGACGTTTTGAGGTCCACCCCAATTGTATTTGGTGTATTGGGGTTATATAACTATATTACATTTATATGTTATAGTATCTATCAAGCTAGTCTTTGTAACCATTCTCATATTTGATTATTTGATATGTACATGTATGGCAGGCTATTGATACCCTTCAGGTATATTCCTATTCAAACTAATAAACTTGTATTCCTAAATTATAGTAACTTGCAGAACAAGGAGAACCAAATCCAAGTAGGAAAGAGTCTTCCTCAACAGGAAGAGTCCTAGATTCGGAAGACTTCCAAATCAAAGGGAGCTGCCTTAAACAAAGACAAAACCTATAAGGAAGAAGAATCATATTCCTCTCAGGTTTAAGCATCTCATTCTCTATAAATACTACCCTCCTCCCCTCAAATTATTCATTCTATTCTATTCTATTCTTTTAAGCTTTTATTCTCTCATCATCTCTCTAAACTCTCTCTTCACCCTTTCTAGCTTAAGCATCAGAGGGTTTGTAGGGGAAACCTTACATCTTACCTTGCTTCTTCATTGGTTGCTTGACCGCAGGACTCAAAAGTTTTGAAATCAAGTTATCAAGTGGCGCCGTCTATAGGAATATCTTGAATCAAAACCACCACAAGTCTGTCGAGCTAAACAACTCTAAACATGGCATCAAGTCCACCGCCAACTACCAATACTCAGCTCAATCCACCATTGACAACCACAGATACTCCCATAACTCCTTCAGCTCCTATTCTTCCCACTAACCTCTCGGCTCCCATCCTGCCTATTGATCCTTTAGCTCTTATCCATCATGTGGGGCCATCATCTCAAACCCCTTTTTTTGGAAGTACCCAAGGATGGGCAACCCCAGGCACGAGCTTTCCATATTATGCCCCCCTACACTATAATAGCCAACCCATCCCTTCTTAACCTTTTCCAAGCGTTTCAGCAACATCGATTACAAATACACCAAACTTTAACATAGTAACTCAAACACTCAATCAGCCTACCACAAATAAAGAGGTAATGATTCAAAGCATCCAAGCCCAGATAGCCCTCATACAACAACAACTGAATGCCCTAATTCAAGAAAATAATCTCAGAATTGATAATCCAGAGAATAACACGATCATACCACCTATTGCAACTCAAAGCGCACATGGAGGAGATAAAGGAGCTCGGAAAGATCCGAAAGGATCAAATGCAAACTGTCCTACCTTAGATGACTCCCAGATAGTTTAGAAAGTAGAACAAGTAATTTAGAAAGCTCAGACTAGGCCGAGAAAGGAAGACAAATGTGTCTTAGAAGGAACAACACCCTTTGTAAGTAGGATTGTTAAAACTTAGATCCTTTCTAAATTCAAGCTACCTCAATTGGATCAATTTGACAGAACAGGAGGTCTGATTATTCATATCTCTTCATTCTAAACTAAGATGATGCTTCAGAATGTAAACGACGGGATCCTATGTCGCGTCTTCCCCAACACCCTTACTAAGATTGCTCAAAGGTGGTTTTATCAACTTCCTAAGAACTCTATCTCGTCCTTTCAAGAGTTAGTTGAGAAATTCATAACTCGATTCATCATCAATGTTCCACCTACAAAGAATGTAAATGATCTCAAAATGTGCAAATAAGAAGCTTTGAAGTCACTAAGGAGTTACCTTGACAGATTCAACAAGCTCACTACGCAGATCGAGAATTTAAGTGATGAAGTGGCAATAGAGGCTATGAAGAATAGGACACGATTAGGGAAGCTCAAAGATAAGATTATAACTAAAGAGCTGACAACTTTCTCTAAAGTCATGTCTATGGTAATGAAACTGATAAACTCGATGAAGACAGAAGGCTATGGCGGAATGAAGATAGACCACCCTTTAAAAGGGAAGAAAGATCCAAGCCAAGAAGACCTAGAGCCCAACGTCCTTATTTCAGAGGCCCAGCAGGAGCCCCGATAGGTGGATTCAGGAAGGAAATTGAAAGTTATATGCCTTTGAATGCTCTAAAATTTCAAGTCCTTATATGGATTATAGCAAATGGGGTAGGAATACCCGTACCAAGAAGATCGAGTCCCAACAAAAGAGCAATGGTAGACAGAAGGTTCTATTGTCAATATCACCGAGAATATGGACATGACACTGATGATTGCTAAGAATTACAAAGAGTCATAGAGCAATTAATACAAAATGGCAAACTCGGTAAATTTACTAATACAAACAGGAGATACTGTAGACGATGGGGTTTAGCGTGTGCCCAAGTTTATTGCAACCGTGACACTATTTGAGCTCAGGGCTCTAGGGAACACGCTACTATATCACTAAGACATAGCGTGGAGATAAGGAGTCACCACCCAGGGTAATAACTGGGACAAATCGAAGGTGGTGGTAACTCGATTCTCTAATACAAGCTAGCACCACAACCAGGAGTTCTGGATATGGAATACCAACTTCTTTTAGTCTTGTGTTCATTTAGAATTATCTTATGAATTACTATCTTATTCCCTAATTACACGCAATTTCATTAAACCCTAATTGAACATCCATCTAACCCTAAGGCGACCAATCCATGAAAAAGCACATAAAAAATGCATTCAAGGCGTAACGTCCCTAAATCCAAACTACATTTGATTTTAATTTTAAGTTAGCTAAATCTACATTTTTAATTACAATTGAAATGGAACTAAATGTGGGCCTAAGTCTACAAAATTTAAGAAAAAATGAATTTAATTTAATGGGCCTAATTTTACTTATTTTTATTTAAATGAAATGATCGTAAATCTATTTATTTTAAAAGAAATGCTTTAATGGGCTGAGCTAAATTTAAATTTATTTTAAATTATATAAAGTGGGCCTAAAGTCTAAATTAATATAAATGGGCCTAAATTGATTTTAAAGTTAACTAAACCTAAATTTAATTTTAAAGGCTTATTTTATTAGTGAGTTAAAACCGACACGTGGGCTTGGGGTCCAAAACGAATCAAAATAAAATAAAGCATAAAAGCAAGCCCAAACAATAAAATAAACCAAATAAACATACAATCATACAAATAAGGATTTCTAACCCTAATTTAATTTACATATCACCTAAATTAATCTAAAGCCACCATTGATTTTAATTAGGGTTTTACCAAATGGACCTAATTTATTAATTGATTTTTAAAGTGCAGAAAATTAAAATTTCACTATATTCCCACTAATGGGGCTATTACAAAAACTACTATTAGAAAATTAAAATAAATTAAAATGCAAACCCAAAGCCTAGATAAAATAAAATAATACAAATAAATAAACCTAAAAGGAACTATGCAAAATTGATACAGGATTTAATCCATGGAATTCCTTATATCTTCATGGTTGACCTTGTTTCCACCCCCTCCATTTAAGTTGCTCTCAGCATCATGAAACATAAGCAAACAAAAAAAAAAAATTAAATCAAATCAAATAAAAATAAAATAAACCAAATAAAAAAAAAGAGAAAGAAGTAGAAGAGGAGACAATTTGATAGATGAAGTATTGATTCTCCTCAGTAGGTGATCACCATTGATGAAAGCTTGTGTCTTTTGTTGTGTTTGTCTCTGACTTTGATTTATTTGGATCTGATTCACGGCTAAAACTTGAAAAACGTACGTAAAAATTAAAGAAGAGTGAGTGTGTTTTTGGTTGACGGCTAAGAATAAAAAAAATAGAGAGAAAAGAAAATCAAAAACCCTCTCCTCTGTGGAAAGAAAAATACATATATATATAGATACAATCCTGTAACCCTAATTTGATTACAGGATAAAAATAAAATAAATTATTTTTATCATTTATCTAAAAAATAAATTTTATTCACACATTTATCTAATAAAACAAAAGTATTTATCAAAATAACCTAATCAAAATCTATGGATAAATAACAAATAAAAAAATAAAAAAAATAAAAAAAATTTCAAAAAAAAATGAAGCGGAAGGCCATTTGTGGCCATATTTGGCCATTTTCACTCCTCAAAATAATTTGGCAGAAGTTGGCCCAGGGTCCTCTGTCGTATCCATGCTTTAGTCATCCCGAAATTGGGTGCTTACAGGTTGCCTTCTATATATTGAATGGTACAAATTGCATGATGGCAAGGAATGCCAGTAAGCTCTCACCCTCTACAGGGGTAACTTCTTTTTTTTCAAATCAACAACATATGTATCCCCCTTATACTCTACCTTAAACCCATCATCACCATTCCACAACATGTGAGATTTAGTGCTTTCAAGGCAATTATCATAAAGTTTCTTTCTAATCCTAGGACCAAAATCACATAACCATCTATCACATAGTGCTTTGTTATCCCTTAATCTAGTCATGATAGATTTTCTAATTCCCTCTAACATCGTGTAGATGTTTTTAGTCCTGAATTCTACTATTTTTCCATTGAATGCCTCAATTAAATTATTATCAATGATATCGCATTTCACCTCTGTGTTAAAATAGGCTATGTGCCAGTGTCTTAGATGGGTATTTAAAATATCTTCAAAACCTTCAGGACTGAGCTTCTTCAATTCTTTCATATTTTCTTCAAAGTATGGCATGTTAGTTGATTTCGTACACATCTAAAACTGCTTATGTAAATCTTTGAGCTTGTGTTTTTTCCTCTAATTTGCGTACAGGTGTCTAGCATAACACCTGTGCTCAGCATTTGGCAATAAGGTCAATGCAGCATCAAGCAGTCCCTACATACCAACAGGTAGACAATAAACTATAAATTAAAACAAGTCAATTACAATAACTCAAATAAACAAAATAAAACAATATTACATACCTTTTGTTGATATGTTATTATTGTCCAACCACTGCCATCATCCAAATTCAAATCATTCTTCAATAAGGTTATAAACCACCTCCAATAAACAATATTCTCAATCTTTACCACAGACCATGCCACGGGGAACATCTAATTGTTCCCATCCCTACCAATAGTTGCTAGCAATTCCCCTTTCACCTGTCCTTTAAGAAAACAGCCATCAAGACCGAGCACTCTCCTACAACCAGCTAATAACCCTTTCTTTAAACATTCAAAGGATATATGTACCCTCTCAAAATAGGCAGCTTAGATGGCAGAGGTCTGAAAACTTTCATCTTTGTTGTGCTTCCTAGATTGTTGCATTTTATTTCTTCTAAATAATCCCACAACCTAGCAAACTCATCCATAAGGTCACCTTCAAGTCTCACAATAGTCATCAGTTTTGCTCTCCTAATATGTGTCATTGTCATGTTGATCATCACATGCTCTTGTACTTTTACAAGTAGTTCAAAGACAGCCACTTTGAAGTCACCCTTCTATTCTTATTTGTGACTGGACAAGTATACTTATCCATTAGAGTCTTTATCTAAAACACCTTATTGGCATTAGCCAAAGCTGCATAGATGTGCCATGGATAACTTTTCCTAACACATCTTGCCCTCGTTTGTGTCTGAGTATTCCTAACCAAAATTATTTCTTTTTTACTTTGAATTGACTCTCTTGTAAGTGCTTCCTTGAACTCTTTTGAACTTCTAAATGTCGTAGACAAAGCAAACTTTATCTTATCAGCATTTGAATCAAAAGCAGGCCACCTGCTTTTCCTCCTCACATCACAGTCATCATCAGAACCATTTGAGCTACTGCAGCTCCAATCTTCTTCTGAGTCGAAGTCCTCAGGTAGATATCCTTCTTCATCTTCTATATCAAACTGGGAAAATCTACATGGGTCACTCCCATCTCCTTGTTCTTAGTCTTCCTTAGATCTACTTGGCACAAATCCAACTCCAACTTCTTATTCCCCTTCCCTAGTTTTTTGTGACTGCCTCCCTTCTTGTTTGTTTATAAATCTTTTTTGTTTGTTGATAAAATTCTTCAAAACCCTTCTAGAGTTTCTTAATTCTTCATCATCATTATTGGATAGCCACTTACAATAAACTAGGCATGTTTGATCATTTTGTTCACCCAATTCTTCTAAGTTCTCATTATCATCACCAATTGATGTTTCATCATCAACATGTTCTTGTTCAGCTACATTTTGACTAGCTTCTACTTCTCTTGCTTCTGACTAACTGTTTTGCCCTCTCAATACATCTTCTGAAATACTACCTAATATATCATTAGAAATAAACTCTTCCACCTCCACATTTTGTAAACTCCCTAATATTGCACTAATTTCATCTGCTGGAGAGGGCTGAGTTGCTCTACTGCCATCTGTAGGTTTTGCTTCAACATTAATTTCTCTCCTTAATTCTTTAATGCCCATAAACTTACCCCTACCATCCAACTCATCCCCCATTACCATCCCAACTTCAAGCTCAACATATAAATCAACTTTTTTATATTTTTTTAATAGCTCAACAAAAGTATCTCTGGTCCCCTCACACAGTAGCATTAAACCAACAGATATAGGTTTTTTTGGTTTCCTAAAATGGACATTCCCAACTTTCTTATTACTTAATAGCTCATGTATTGCATTTTTTAGTCCACTAAGGACAAAAGATTGAGCTTGTATTACCATTTGATGTTTACACCCATCCAAATAAAAGACTTCCCCTCCATTGTTTTCACTTAAAAAATACCCACCATAGAAAACATCAACAAAAAATTCTTCCATTCTGACAAAATAACATATAAAATATGAAAAGTTTAGATTCTTTACTATTCTCAATATGTAAGAATGAAAAAAAAAACAAGATTCCTTCACTTTAACCACATGCGAATGTATTGTCTATTGTCATATAAAATGAACACTAGGTGGGACTATATAAAAAGACAGCTGCTTTAACATCAATGAAAGATTTTCCAAAAGTTAAGTAAGAATAAGTAAAATATGCAGTACCTTTCACTTTAACATCGACGAAAACGAACACTGTATTTTTGTTTCACATTGTTCTTCAAATGGGATTTTCGTCTTTGGATTTTCAATTGACTTCAGAAAGCTTTCACTTTTGTTTTTGGTTTCCTTCTTGGTTTTTTGCCGCTCAAAGATAGAACTTCAGTCTCTTTTAATCTAGGTTAATTTTTCTAAGTTATTCAATAGAAGTTTTGCCCATTCTTTTATCTGTAGCATATAATAAATGAGGGTCATTTTTGTCAAAGGAAAAAGGGTAAAGTTAGAAGATGATGTGGCATGTGAGGTAGAACAAAAGTG
>CATIWM010120211.1:0-15341 GCA_949671775.1 Mallotus repandus | reverse complement strand
TTTGGTTTTTGCTGTTTTATGGTTGTTCTTATGAAGTTATTTTTGTGTGGTTTATAATTGTTGGTGGTGGTGTTTATTGTGAAGTTGTTTTGAGATTGTTTGTACATGAGAGAATAACATGTATTTTTTAAAGAATTTTGGTCAAAATCATATTTTTAAAAGAAAAAAGTCAACCATATTTTACTTTTACCCAATATATTATAAGAGTAACTTCTATAATTAGTGCTCCATCTCTATGGAAAAGCCTATTTCCTTAGCTTAATGATGCCTTGTATCTTTTAGCCTTCAGGCTTTTGTTTAATGAAATAAATGTTATTAAAAAAAAAGGCCTTTTAGTCAAAAAAAATCTAAACCTTTATGAACTTTTGCAATCTAATTTCAACTTTTTAATTTTTACAATAATGTCCCAATTTTTAAATTATTTTACAATATTAGCCATTATTGAATTTGGTTAAAATTGAATTGAAAATTGATGATGTGGCGCTGAGTTGTCTTGCCAACTCACACAAAGCCAAGCACCTAATCCATGTCAGCTAACCCTAGTTAGAACTTAAACTATGGTTTAACAAAACACACCGTTTTGAAGTACTGAAATAAAAATGGAACTAATTGGTAAGTCTCGTTCTACAAGCGTTTTATTTTGGGCAATCTCAGAGCAAAATCCCTAGCCATTTGTTTTTCCTTTCACAAATTCAGTACCCATTGATCAAAGAATTGCAAATAAATAAATTCATCTTTAATCCTACATATTGCATCTTATCTCGAATCGTGGTAGCATCATCCATTCACCAACTCAACAATACCCATCAATTAAAACACCATAAGTATATTATCAAACACATGGAGTGCATTCTTTAACATGCCTTTCTCAGCATATATTTCCAATAACATATCAAAAAAAGTAGGCAAAAAACTTAATTGCTGCAAGTCTATAAATAGACACAAACTCATTCATCTAGCATTAAATTACACTTCTAGTATACAATTAAATGAAACACAATCAAACACATAACAAATTGAACACAAAGAATCAAAAGAGTAAAACCAGACACAAATAAAGACAAACCCGTAATAATATGTTCTTGACTTTAGGACTGCTAATGAGCTCCTGAAGAAGATTAGGCAGCGCTTTTCCTCTTGTTATGGTTCGTCTCTCGACTCAATCTGCCTCCAACTAGATCGACCCTATATTGGTAAAAATGAGAGTTTATTAAGCTTGAAAGGCTGAATTGATCAGTGGGCATCCCTATCGAATCATCATTGTAGCAGATCGATGAAGTCGCGATAGAGGATGCTGCGATGACGAGACAACAGCTCGGACGATGGATGGCTGGGGTGGATGAAGCAGCGTCCTTGCTTGCTGGTCCGCGACGCTTGCCTGCATGACTTGCAAAGTAGCGGTTTGCTGCTCGATGACGATCTATTATCCAGTGAGGGTAGCTTGCGATGGTAAGCTCAATGAAAATTGAAGCAAGCAATAAAATGAGAGAGACCAATGAAATTAAGCTCCGATGAGAGAATGACCAATGAAAATTTGAGTTTTGTTCTTGAGGTAAGAGTGTAAGAAACCCATAAATATTTACTAAAATAGAAGACTTTTTTGGGATTGACTGAAGTTGAAGAAGAGAACAGTGACTTATAAACAAGCTTCGATCTGAGAACTATAAACAAACTTCGATCTGAGAACTATAAACAAGCTTCGATCTGAGAAAAAGAGAGTGAACTGTGGTGCAGGCACTGAGAAAGAAAGGGATAGAGGTGTAGCCTGGGTTAGCTGATGTGGATGAGGAGCCTGAGCTTTGTGTCAGTTGGCAAGACAACTCAGCTCCACGTCATCAATTTTTAATTCAAGTTGGACCAGATTCAATAATGGCTAATATTGTAAAATAATTTTAAAATTGAGATATTATAGTCAAAATTAAAAAGTTGAGATTAGATTGTAAAAGACTGTAAAGGTTTGGAATTTTTTGATCAAAAGGCTTAAATTATGTATTTTTTTTTACTTTAATCTCCCTGGTACGATTAACGTTTTATTCCCCCCACACTTTTGGTTTTAGTTCCCTCCCTATCTACGTTCTGTCCTTCAACATTTATAGTTGAAAAATTTATATTTTGTTAGTCAATTTAGGTTTTTATTTAAAAAAATTTCAGCATTAACTTATAAAATTTAACATGCTGTATTAGTTTCTTTCTAATTGAAAAAATTTCAAATTGATTGTGTGTATGGTAAATTATATTCTTCATTCTTTTGGATAAGCTTATTTCTATAATCTCAAGTGTCAAACCACAACTTTTTTTTAATAAAAAATTGAAATTAATTTCTTCAATTTAGACATATTTTGAGTTTTTTTAGCTTTTTTCTTTTTTGAATTGTTTATTTAGACATATATTTTTTTTTCACACACATACACAACTCTTCCTTCTATGTACATATTCATGAATTTTTTTCTAATATATTTTGGTTTTATGTTTTTATATAAATTCTGTGTATAGTTACTTTGCTTTTTGAAATTTAAAATTGTTAGTTGTTAATATTTTTATAAATCATCACAAGATGAGTCTCATAAATATAAAAATTTTAGAGATTGAATTTCTTAATAGTTAAAATGTTATTGAATTAGGTTTCAAATGCTTTGAATGGAATAAATTCCACAATAGAATGTGTATATATTTCTATATTATGTCCTTTGAGGTGGATCTATAAATTATATTATGTTCAATTATACAGCTGGCTATTTAAAAAAAATTATTATTGCGGTATGCATTATTTATTAATTTGATTTAAGTATTTAATGTATTTGACAGAGTCCAATAATATAATCAATTATAAAATACTATTACTAATCAATAATTTTTTTAAATAAAGGAATTAATAAAAAATAGAAAAATTATAAATTTCGTATCTCAACTTTTGTGGTTTTTCTATTTAAGTGTCTGAACTTTAGAAAAATATACCAATGTAGAGTCTCCGACCAATTTAATGTTAACAAGATGCTCAGTCAGATCAAACGGAATCCACTTTTATCTCAGTCATTATCATGTTATTTGCCACAGGTGTTGCATTATTTAAAGGACAAAATTACCCTTATTCAGTCACTTTCACTGTCCGCGGCGGAAATTAATGTTGAGGTTATTTTGTCAATTTATAATCTTTAATAAGGTTAATTTTATCTTTTAAATAATGCAATACATGTGACACGTGTCAAATAAATGAGATAAAAGTGAGTCATATTTGATTTGACTCAGTACCCAATCAATATTAAATCTACTGGAGACACTATATTAATATATTTTTTTAAAGTTTAGACTCTTTATTATAAAAAAAAAATTCAGACATTTAAATAGAAAAATTATAAAAATTGAGATACCAAATTTATAATTTTTTCATAAAAATTTAATGAAAAAATAGGTAATATAATAATAAAAAAGAAGGATTGGCCTAAGATGATGTTAAATGCCATACCATACCATACCATACCACGGTACCAAAGCAAGTGACAGGAGTATGGTTGGATTCTTCAACTCTTAACTCTTTGTAAGACTACCTATAAAAAAATTTTAAAAAAAAGGACTTGAAAATAAATTTGAAATGGTGAGGGGCAATTTATACAATATGATAAAATAAAGGGGTAACGGGTTATAATTATTACCGCACCGACTTACTTTAACAAATAAAAGGGGCAGGCAAGGCAACACAAGGCAATACCTCAAATCCGCAAGAAACTAATATTATCAATCAAATTCGTTTCTTCTCCGTTATAGAGATTATCGATCGATCGTTCGTTAGATTCCTAATTTTGTTTCGGGGATTTTCGATCTATTATTCTGCTGTGTTATTTGATTCCAAGAAATCAATTCAGGTTTGGTTTGCTTCTCAATAGCGACGCCGTCTCTACAATTTTTTTTTCTGTTTTTGTTAATATTTCTAGGGTTTTTTTTAATCGTAATTAAGCCTTTAATGGGTCTTCATCAAGTTGCGATCGGGCAAGAATCGGTTACCGTGGCGATGATCATGATATTGATGTTGATCAAATCCGGTTTATTTGTTCGACCTTGGTGGATTTTTAGGGTTTTGTTTTCATTAGCTTTTATCGATGGATCTGCAACTGGATTTTCAGATTCTCGCTTATATTTACTTACCGGTTAGGGTTGGGTTTACGGCATTATCGGTTTATTTTATTTTCTTTTTTGGTTTATGGCTGGCAAGCTGATGGACTTTGGAATCAAGAGAAATTTAGGGTTTCTTTCCCTGGTTGGATCTCTTTTTAGGGCTTTGAAATTGGGTTTGTTGTGGAGATTTCCTGGAAGTCTACGTTTTATGTTGGGGTCTTTGTTCATGGTTTTAGAGAATGCAATAACGTTGGACTGTTTGCTCATCTGGGCGGTTGTTTCTTTGTGTTTTATAGTATGGATGCTAAGATTACGTTCAGGACCAATCATGGAGCTTTTGGACAGGGAGAACCTATAAGCATCACCAACATTGTTTGCAGATTTTGGAAGGCAGGAAAATGTAACAGAAATCCCTGTAGGTTTTTGCACACGGACTTGCCACCTGCTGATAATGTTTACCTGAGGACTCCTAAGCAATCCAATGCTTTTGTAAAGGAACAACCAAGGAGGACCTTTCACTATGGCCCCAAGAATTCATTGGCTTTGAGTAATGCATCTGAAAACCAATGCACCCAGAAGTTTTCTAATCACAATAATCATCCTGATGTACCTAAGAACTTCCCTAAAAGGAAGACTTCTTTGGTTTCAACAACTGAAGATAAAACTACGAAGACTTTGACTGCTGGATTTCAACATAACAGTACACTGAAGACCTCTAATACTGTCATTGAGGATGCACCTAAGAACTGCCCCAAAAGAAAGACTTGTTCTATTTCAAATGCTGAAGGCGATACCACTGAAGATAAGCGTGCAAAAGCAAAGAAGTTCTCTAGTCCTGTAATTGAGGATTCACTTGCAAAGCCTCACAAAACCAAGAATTCTTTTGTTTTAGCTTCTGCAGCTGGTGCACCAGAAAATAAGGAGACTTGCCTGGTCTCAAATACTGAAAATGTTGCTTCTGAAGATAAAGCAACGAAAGAGGCTTGTGTGGACTGGATGTTTGGCACTTGTGTGAAAGGTGATGAGTGCCAATTCTTACATAAGTGGTTCTTTGGGGATTGGTTTACAATGCTGGGAAAGCTTGGGGAACACACACAGGTATGATTTCTTCTTTTAATTTCTAATATTCTATTTGTAATTTTTTGTGTCTGCTTTTCTTAGAACATTTAGACATAAATTGTTGTAAAATGGTTTGATATGATTGTCATTAGTTCACTGATATTGTATACTAGGCTGTCTCTGGGATTACACTTCCTCCAAGGTGCAACACGATTTTATCCAGCAGTGGTGATTGTACCCTACATGTTTGGGATTGCCATACTGGTGAGACTACAAGGGTGATAAATCTTGGGGATGAAATTGGGTCATTACTCAGTGAAGGTCCATGGACATTTGTTGGCTTGCCAAATGTTATCAAGGTTAGCTCATATAATATATGACTTTGAATCTTTTGTCTAATTTGGTTAGTGTTGTTTCTGACATCAGTTGGATTTTACATGTGATTTTGCAGGCATGGAACTCAGAAACTGGGGCTAATTTGGATCTTTATGGACATCAATCTTTTGGGCAAGTTTATGCTATGGCCGTTGCTAAAGATACACTTTTCGCCGGGGCGCAGGTAATTATTATGATCACAAGATGACAATTACATTTTCCAATTTACCGGGGAACTTGGAAGTCGTATATTAATGTTGAGTAATGTTCTGGAAGGTTTTAAGCTAATGTATGTAGCTTTTTCCAGAATATTATTTGTTTTCACATTTAAGATTAAGGTACTAAGTGACTGTGTAGGGAATTGTTGTGTACCTTTGGTTAATTGGAAGGTCAGCTTTTAATTGGTGGTCATATTAATTTTCAATTTTATTTTTTGTACAGCTGTTTATCGTCGTATATTTAATTTCAAATGTTGTATTTAAATCCTTTCATTTGTTGGAAATGCAGGATGGTTCCATTTTGGTTTGGAGAGGCAGTACTGAGAACCCTGTGCCTTTTCAATTGGCTACATCTTTGAATGGTCATTCTGCTGCTGTGAAATGCTTAATTGTTGGAAATGGAGAAAAGATGGTGTACTCTGGTTCCATAGATGGTACAATCAGGGTAAGCCATGTCTAATAGTTTTTCTTTACTTTTTTATCCATTTTGTTGCGACTGTATGTAGATGTTAGCCACTATGATGTTTAATCTGAAATTTTTATGTATTACTTGATTTTTTTTTACATGCTTTGAAGTTTAAACCATTGGCTTTGGATGCACAATTGGGGTAGTCCTATTCCTGAGTAAATATGAGAATTGACATTTTGGTTCAACATTACTACGAACACAGATTTTAAATGATGTTTGAAGTGTATTTATCAGAGTAATACTTGATGCTAGTTTTCTGAATCCTATTTTAAAATAACTTTAGAACTTGCTTTTTTATTTTCCCACTGTTCTTCATTACCTAGATGTCGCAAGAGCAGTGTTTTACTTGTTTGTTTGATTCTCTCTTTCTTTATTTTCAGGTGTGGGATGCTGATACTTTACAGTGTGTTCATACACTGAATGAGCATACTGATGCTGTGACGTCTCTTATTTGCTGGGATTATTGTCTTTTGTCTTGTTCGTTGGATCGGACAATAAAAGTTTGGGCTTGCACTGCTCAAGACAACTTGGAAGTGATCTATACACATAATCTGGAATATGTAAGTTATTTAATTTTTGTTTGTTGCTTTAATTTGTTCTATATATGCCTTGAAATTTTCTGAGCTGATTGAAGGCAAACACTATGTTTGTCGTTTATGTCTTTTTTGGGTTGAAAATATATGCTCTCAGTTTTAAGCATTTGAGTAGGATATTTGTTATCTTCTTAAAGCCACAGAAATTGTACTGTGGTAATCGTATGGGGTGTGTACTTTACTGTGACGAACTGTTACCCTTTAACACAGGGCTCACTGAGAGTAAGCTTGTGTGAGCATAGTATTTGTTCTTTGTTATTGGCATGTCTGATTTCTTACACTTATTAGTTATTACGCCACTTCCATCTTTTGGACACTTTAAATTGATGAATTTGCTTCTGTAATGAATTAATATTCATGGTGAAATGTCTCATTGTTACAGGGAGCAGTTACTCTATGTGGGATATTTGATGCAGAAGGCAAACCAATTTTATGCTGCTCCTGCAATGATAATTCTGTGTACCTATATGACTTGCCATCGTAAGTACACTTTATTATTGATAGCTTATACTTGTAAAAGAAGACTGATATTTGGCAGCCTGTCTCATAAGATTTATTTTGTCCTTGTACAGATTCAATGGGAGGGGCAGGATTTTTTCTAAACAGGAAGTGAGGACAATTCAAACAGGCCCTGATGGTCTATTTCTCACGGGCGATGGAGCAGGACTGCTCATGGCATGGAAAGTGACAGAATCATGTGGGAGTGTTCCAGTCAAAGCTTAAAATTTGCAAATTTGGCGATTCTTTTAGTTATTGTAGAAGGGAGACAAAATGGTTATCCCTTGCTGCATGAGCCTGCACCCCAAAATTTTTGCTGGGGTTGTGGATCGTTATTGTTCACTCTTGAGAAACATTGTGTAATATTTAACCTTTCTGATATCAATGAAAGTGATTTCCTTGCATTGCAGTTGCCACCGACAGCATGTTGCGCCTCACGGTTCATGTCTTGTTATTATCATATTATCATGAGCATCATCGTTATTTTTTATGTGTCCTGATGAGTGAATAACTTCCTGTGATGATAATATTATAATGTCTCTTTTGTATTCTTCAGTCGTCTTTCTTAAATATTTTAGGGTCTACGACTATATCAAGCTGCCCATTGCCATTCCTCACCTGTGCTGGCGCTACTGCCCTTCGAGCCGGACATAGTACTCTTCCATTATTGTCTGATTAAATATTTTAATAAATTACATTTTCATTCTCAAGATTCGATCTAATTAATACTTGTTTTCTTCTTATTTAAAATTTAAAAATTTACCTCAATTTTTATGTCCTTAACATTTAAGAACTTCTGTGTATATTTAAATGTTATTAAATAAAAAGGACTAAAATATTATTAATATTTTACAATTAATTATAGTTTTTAATCGTTTGAAAGGGTATTTTAATTTTTTTACATAGTATTTAGTTGAGAAAATGGTGTAATCATAACGGAAGTTTTTAAATGTTAACAAAATAAAAGTTGATGGAGGTAAATATTCGACTTTTAAACTAGACAGATGCAAGTATTAATTAGGTCAAATCTCAAGGAGAAAAATATAATTTACTAACTAGCCCTCCATCATCCATGAAGCAACATTAGTTCCATGACTCCACATGCTTATATATTGTTATTAAAATATTAAAGATGTATTCCTTTCAAAAGAAAGATGATCAAAATCGTACTTATTTAAAAAAAATTAAAGAGTAGATTTAAAAAAAATTAAAGAGTTGATTAATAAAAAATTCTTTTGACTGATGAATGAATTAATTTACATCATTTACTAATATTTTTTTAGGATTTAAATGTGAAAATTAAAAATTTTTTAAGACCCCTTGAGTCATTGTTCCTTCAAAATATTAATATTCAGTATTTCACCACCTATACATTTTTAGCAATACTTTAAACTAAAATTCAATTCATGATTTTAAAACAAAAGAAATAAAATATAAAAATATAAATTGTTCAACAATTTATGTGAATTTTGGGTTGATTAAGGATTTATGAACTTACTTAAAAACAATTTTTTATTTAAAATATATATTTAAATTATTTCAAATTTTAGATTTTTAATAGTGTTAATATAAAATAAAAATATCCAGAAAAATAAATTGAAAATATTTTATTTAATTATTTTTTTAGTAAATAATATTTAATTTTAGTATTTTTAATAAATTCTCATATTTTCTAAATTTTTGGGGTTCCCAATAGTTTAAGAGTTATTTTTATAAAATCTACTTTTGTTAGTTTTACATTAACATATATAGACGGGTACATGTGCATACGGATACGGGTGAGGTGGGCCGGTTGGATATCTGGACTCATTTGTAAAAAAACTAGGCTTTCTGTATTACTCTGCAACTAGTGCGAGTCAAACTGGGAGAGGTCACAGAGAGAGACACACGGATACAGAGAGGGCCACGAATTGAATTGTAAGGTTGGTTTCGATTCCGTTCTGCAGGAAATTAGGTACTTTTGACTTAATAGCCAATTCCTTTTCTCAAAAAGCACTTGGGATTTTTTTTTAATTATTTTTTTTGGTTTTTGCAGGGCGCCTCAGCAATTCTCTCTTTTACTTGCCGCTGAAAGATGGCGACTGAACCTGTAATACCCTTTTCTGTTTCCTTTCATTTCCATGTTTTTAATGCATTTTCCATTTTGGTTTTCTTTAGTGTTTCCCTCTTCGGATTTTGGTTTAGAATTATTGGTTTTACTTGTTTTTATATTCATTAATTGGAAAATTATAAATTGGTATGAGTTAATTGTTGAGGAAACTGATTTATTAGCATTTGGATAACAGTATCTAATCAAAGATTGATTTTATTTTTTGGAAGAGGGTATTAATGCCTGGGATCTTTTTCTTTTGGTATTAGTTAATGCAGATGTTGTTCTGGGCCTGTTTAGTTGTCTTGGAATCACGTAAGTGTTAGATGATCTCAACAACTTTGGTAATTTTAGCAAAGAATGTCAGGGGAGAACAAATAAATTAGGGAAAGTGCATTTGGTCGATTTGGCAAGGATTGCCGTGAAGAGGGTGTTTGTGAGAATCAGAAGTCAAAACTTTCATCATTTCACCATCAAATAAATATATGTGGGGAAACATGGGATATGTTTGTAAAAAGATGAAGCTTCTTACGAAACTGGAATTTCTAGTTATATTAGTTTTAGAGTGTGATAGAAAAGAAGATGTATGAGACTGGAAGAGAATGGCTGTTGTGAGGGAAAGTGAATACCCAAGAAAGCGTTGGGCATGACTTAAGGTTTTGTTGCTTAGAAGCTTTGTTGTTTTTAGTAGAGACTCTGCTTCAATTGAGGAAACATTTCTAAGAGCTTGTCAAAACTGCAAAAGATTGTTTGTATCTTTGATGAGATGTGTATTGGCAAGTCATGTAGTGATCATTGCGAAGAAAGAGCTAATTGACCCTGGTTCATCTTAGATGCAGTTTTCTTTTGAATGTGAAGAGAAATAGAAGTTCCTTTATGCTCTCTTTCTTTCTTCCTTCTTTTCTATCCTTTTTTTTTATGTGAATAACTGAAGATAACAGCTGCTTTGCTTTTCACTTGGTAGTTCTTTTGTTTTTATTTCCTTAAGGAACGGTTGGATTTGTTCTAATAATGCAAAAGGTTTTTGGAGCTGTTAGTTGATTTGTGATTAGGCATCAAAGTCAACAGGTTGATGAACTTCTGAGAGTAATGATGTGGAATTTTAGATCTAAATTTGCAGTTTAAATGGTATAGAGAAATTTATCTCGGCCTGGTAAACTATCCAAACATTGGGCAAATTATCACATTCTCTACCTATTGTTGTGCTCAATTTTGAGCTCTATATCTTATCTGCTACTTCACGACTGATTTCTCTGCAGATGTTTCTAGTTTTCTTTATTTATATACAATCCACTGAAAGTTAAATGAACTGGGTTAGAAAATTACATGATAAACTTTTCTTTAATAAGTTTTACCTTTTTTTTCTAAGTCAGCCTTCAAATATTCCTTTGTTTCTGTTTTCTTGTGGTGTTTCTACTGTTGGACTGATTCATGCACTATTCCTTTCATAGGCTATGTATATCCGAGTTAAGCGTAACAAGACAACTTATTTTATCCAATGTGGTCCAGCTGAGAAAGTTCTGGAGATTAAGCAGAAATTGCATGTCCTAATTGACAAGCCAGTTAATGATCAGCGACTGACATTAATGCTTAACGGGGAAGTGTTGGAGGATTCAAAATCATTGGCAGACCATAATGTACACTTCTATTAACCTTGTTTATTTCAAAAAAGAAAAAAAAATCTGTATGTCTTCATTATTAAAAAAGTTTGTTTTGGTTGGGTTTAAGAAATTCTTCAAATTTCTTTCTCATATTTCTATGTATTTACTGTATCTTTTAGGTTGAAAATGATGCTGTTGTCGCATTAACCCTAAGAAAAGGTGGTCCCTCTTATCCTTGCCTTTCTAATATTTGTTTGTTTGTTTCATGCACATTCCTTAAGAAAAATCTTCCTGATTTTTATTTTTGCCTGATTCTTTTGAGGATAGCATTTTAAGGATTTTAAAATTGATTTCCACAAACCAGAATGCTCTCTCCCCTTCTCCGTCCTTCCTTGCTCTCCAACACTTTTTGGTTTTTTATTGTTTTACTTTTCAGTATTGACATCTATATTGATGCTAAGTTTATATTACAATAACTTCGATTTTGATTTTTCATTGATATATTCCCTATACAATTAAGGATGTATAGTGTGCCTTTCTTAAAATTCCTTTCTAACAAGATTAAAAATTTTGATTTATATTACAATAATGGCCGTTACTTCTCCTTTAATTTTCCTATGTGGATAAATGGCTCTTTTTTGGGTGCAATGTGAGATTGTAATCTGAAATTTTCCAGATCAATTTTTGTGAGACTGAATGGTTATCTTCTTCCTGATTCTTTTATACACATAGCATAAGAAGGCAAATATACGAGTATTGTTACACTTTAGGAGCAGTGCTTTGTGGTTATCACTTGCTTTTGTTCACTCATGCATATCTAAAAGAAATGACCGTTGGAAACTATTCTCATTCAAATGCCTGTTCCCTCTGTTTTTGTTCATTTTTGTATGCTTCTGAGAGTCCAATATGGACATATCTTAAATATCTGGTGTGGGTGCATTATAGCTTTCTCATAGAAAGGAATATGATAATTGTCATGGTTGTAGTACACAATTGTAATTAATTTCTTTTGTGCTTGCTAATATTTTTTTTCCTTTTCCTTTTCTCTTCCAGATGATAATGAGTTTGAAGATATCAATATTGTACGGCCAAATGATTTCTACCAGAATCGTGATGGAGAGGGTGGCAATTGGTGAGCCATGAAAATGCATAGCTTCAGCATGATAGTGTAGGTACAGAGCTATATACACATATTATAGTCGTTTGATGTGTCTAGCGTTGGATTTTTGGGTACTGTAGAAGTATCTGCGTTGCATTTCTAATCAAAATTTCTCGTGTAAGCTGAAATTTTCATGCTTATGATGTGAAGTGACTTGGAAAATTCAAATGAGATGCTTAATATGAGGATGCAAGTTTGGATATTTGGGTGTTGGATCAACCAAACTCTTTCCCCTGCCTCCATATATGATAATCTCCTCTTTTGAAAACATTCAAAGGGAGCCATGAATTTTGGCTTAGGACAATATGGATACAAGGAATCACTATTTAAGTTTCAGTGGAAGCTATCAATTGTTACAGTTTGCTGCTCACATGCTAGTTAATGCAGGTAGCCTTTAGCTTGTTAAAAACTTGACGTATTAATTTTGGATGGGCTCCTAGTTATAGCTAGCTGCAACTGCAATTGCTGTGCTTGTATGCAATTTAATCAAAGACTGCCTTTGCTAGTGCATAGATGGTTTGATTTATTTTACTGAGATTCTTACTGTATAATTTCTCAAGTTCAATTACTCCAACTAAGGGTGTGTTTTTGCTTGCTTTTCAATTATCACAGGAAATTAAAGATGTTCTTTGTTCATCTATGCATTAATTGAGGTTAAATATATATATATATATATATATGTATATATAAGTTATAATTGTTACCAAAAAAAATCATATCTTTTTCTTTATCAATAAAAATATCAAATAATTTAAGATATAGGAAAATAATCATTAGATTTTTTTTTTTTTTTGATTTAAAGATTAGGACTCAAACCTTTAGAGATGGTTTAAAAGTTAACAGCTTTTTGTCCAAATAGTTGTTCGTAATGATTAAATCACTTTATCATTATCAATACACACCTCTCTTTTTGGTTTAATCATAAGGTTTTGCCGCATCACACTAGGTACATGATTGGTAGGTAGCATGGGCTCAAATATATAACCACCTATGTAAAAATTCAGTAAAACCTTAATTACACCATTAAGCTAACCGTTTGGGTTAATACACCTCTCATTAATAAACTGATGAGCTAACCCTCTTGCATTAATATATCCAAAAATCTGAAAGAATACTAAGCTAACTGAGAACGACATAATGGGCAAGAACGTCTAGTCCACAACCAGCGAGCGATGCAAGCTCTATGAAAAACATGAGAGCAAAATGCTTTTCTTCTGTCTGATTGCTCTGTGAACTTTTCTTGACAAATAGCACAAGCATCTTCATCCCCAACTGCCGTACCACCTTCACATTTTTGAAATATCGTTAATGGAGGCACTTGAACTAGCTCTAATGGTCCATCAACTGCTACTTCTTTCAGGCAAGAAACCTCTCTTGCTACTCCTAGCTCGTGCTTTAGACTTCTTACAATGTAATCCATGTCCGCAATACTATCTCCTTCTTCTAGGCCGGTTCTTTTTCGTCGGCTGTACTCCACCACGATGATGGTTTTAGGCCTTTTAAAGCAAAACAAAGTTTCGAAACTTAACCGAAAATTATTCTCAAGATACTTGGCTATTTCAGCTCCTAAGGGCTTCATCGTCTCCGGCAAAGATTGATATGCGTTTGCTATAGCAGAATGAGCATGTTCTTTCAGCTCTTTAATGGGAACCCTGTTGTTGGTGCTGTTGCTGATGCATGGAAGCTTGACTGGGATCAACTTTGGAGGTATTGGCTCTTCTGCTGGCCTCGAAGAAGTAGAGTTGTTCAAGAACAAGAACATTATGTTTCCGTTAATGGGTATGTCTACGTTCCACTCGAACACTCTTATTCTTCTTATGCTATGTCCTGCTGCTTCTTCTTCTCCTTCATCACCATAATCGTGATCCTTTGGCATCTTCAAATTTTAATTTTATTTTTTGTTTGGTTATAGTTTCTTTTGCAAAACTGTTTGATAAAAAAAAGATTTTCTTGCAAATCCGAGTTATAGTAGAAGAAGTTAAAATATTTTATATGCTTGCTTTGACAGGAAAGATTTCCTTACAGCAAAGGGATTAAGAGAGGAAAAAAAATATATAATGTTTTTAAAAAAGGAAAATTTTTATTTTCTTATTAATTGAAAGATCATTCAACATAAGTTCTCTTAAAAAGGAATTATAAAAATATTATTAATTGAAGACATGACATTCTTTAATTTGTAATTAGAGATGAGTTAGAATTATATCAAGAGCGAGGATTTTTGCACTCTACCTATTTATAAATACACTCCTTATTTGACTTTTTAATAATTTAAATGACATAATTATCCTTATTCTTACATAATTTTTTATTAGCTATTGCAACATTTAAATGTTTTATATTTAATTACCTTAATACATTATTTATTGATTTTTTAAATATATACTTAAAGTTTTATATTAAAAAAAATCAAAATATTAATATATATTTGCAAGTTATTAATAAAAAATGTAGATTTTTTGTTAAAAATTTAAGCATGATGGATTTCATTACTTAGTTTTAAATTTTTATAAATTTTTGTACTTTTAATTATTTGGATATGGATTCTAAGATTTATTTTAATGCAATAGGTTAATATTTAAAAATTTAATTCTACTGTATATTTAATATGTAAATTTAACTACATAATTTATTTTCAAAAAAATTAATCTTTAGAATATAAAATAAATCATTAGAGAATCAATTATATTGTTATTAGTTTATAAAAGAAAAATAATGCCATATTTGATTTTTCATAAAATAAATATTTCTTTATAAAGCAAAATAATTTCAAAAATAAAAATTTTACAAAAAGTATAATTTCAATTTCAGTTTCAATTTTGGTTAACAATTTAAATTCAATAAATTGCATATTTTTGATAAATTGTATATTTGAATTTTTCAATTTTTATATTTTTTAATTTAATCAATAGAGTTGTCCTCTAATATCATATTTAATTACAATTTTTGTAAATTTTTTTATTTTATAAATTATTTTACTTTGCAAATATATTTTTTTGTAATGAATTTTATTTTATAAAAAATTAAATATATCCTTGTATAATTATCAAACTCATTCATATAAATATATAATATTTATTTTTCTTTTGTAATCTATTACCCATATAATTAATTCTCTAATTATTTATTTTTACATTATAAATATTAAGTTTTTGAAAATAAATAATATATTT
>CATIWM010120205.1:0-15714 GCA_949671775.1 Mallotus repandus | reverse complement strand
TGTCACATATCCACTTGGCATTTTAGAAAATGTGCCAACTAAAGTTGGAAAGTTTGTGATACCAGCTGACTTTGTTGTTTTGGAAATGGAAGAAGATCTTGAGATTCCTATTTTATTTGGGAGACCATTTTTAAGAACAGCAGGGGCAATCATTGATATGAAAAATGGAAAAATCACATTAGAGGTAGATAATGAGTGTATGGAATTTGAAGCTTTTCGTGATAATCATTGATATTAAAGCTTTTCGTGATTTTTTTAAAGATAATAACGCATATTGCTTGCTATTTGATTTCCATTTTTCTGTGTTTGATGGGGGTGGTTGATGATGACGACGGCGACGATGGTGATTGCTATTGTTTTTATTTTTAGTTTTTTTACTCATTTTTATTTTGTGTTGTTTTGTTGGAGCAGGAATTAATGACATGGCAGGTCATACACGATACACAGCCTAACTTTATGATTGGTCTTGGATATGGTGGACATGTAGTGATGAATGGCATGGTGAAATAGAAATTTCATTTAATATAATGCAGTGAGTAAGTGGTTTATTTGTATGAAAAATTGTGAATATGAATGAAAAGAGTTTGGTATGATATACTGAAATTTGATCTATCCTTTGACTAGGAAAGGTGAAGTAAGAACGGGCATTAAAAATGATTATTTGAGGTCTGTTTGCTGGTACAAGCTGCGGTGATTCTCATCTCAGGTAATTTTATCAATGAGCATACCTAAAATTTATGCTTTCAGTGTAATAGAGATGTAAGATAACTGTGTTACGATTAGTTCACCCATTTGCGTTTGCAGTCTAGAATGTGGCCGTGCATCTTAATAATTCTTACTATACACCCATTTGCGTTTGCAATCTAGAGAGGTTTCATTTTTATCGTTTTAATGATTTTTTTAGTTTGAATTTAATGAAATTTCTATAATTAATAATGTAATCTGTAAAGCTAACAAATTTTAGTATTGCCTGTGTGTGTGGGTTTAAGAAGTTGTAATTTAAGGATTTTGGTAACCAATTAAGTTGGTTTTAGCTCTGTGTTTCTGTTTGAGATTGAATTGATTAGTAACAAGCAACAAAGTCATGAGCTTTTCATGAATAATTGGTTTTTGTTTTTGAAAAAAAAAATAGATCATGAGTGAAATCTAGTGTATATGTTACAGTTTTGGTGATTTGGGAATGCCTTTTTTTTTATATATCAAAAACCCTATGTAACAGCAATAACGAAATGCCATTTCCTTTAATTCTCTGATGTGATCTTGAAAAGACCGACAATTCCAATCACCTAAATCCAAAATGCAGAATAAGAATCGGGCACCATGCCTAGAAAATGAACACTTGGCCTCCTACATGCTGCAGAAAAGGCAAGAACAACGTACATTTTGCCCTTCAAGACTCTATTTATTCTAATTTCTTACACAGTTAGGGGATCTGTTGATCTTGCAGTTCTAGCTGGATTAGACCTTACAGGGGTCCTATGTGAGATTGTGGATGATGATGGCTCCATGGCTAGATTGCCAAAGCTTCGCCACTTCGCACAGCGGGAGAATTTGAAAATCATATCTATTGCTAATTTAATCAGGTAAAATATTTCATTTTTTGGAGCTTTATTGTATGCTCATGGACCCTATAATTAAGTAACTTCTCAAATTTATGCTTATTTCACAGTCAACTATTTTCTAACTTAAAGAATGTTGATATTGTCAATTTTAATTTTACATTGACTTATTATTCTATTCCATATATGGTTTTGAGTTACCATATGATATACTGCAAATTTTTAATGTTCCATTTAACATGTTAAGGACAATCTTTACTTTGAACCCTGTTTATGTTTATGTATGGCTGTAATTATGTTCATTATTTTCACTTTCAGCTATGTTCATTCTTTTTTCTTTGTGAGGATTTATATGCTTATTATTCTTATTATTGTTATTATTATTAACAATATATATTTTTTTAAAATCTTGCTTATGTATTTATTTAACTTTCTCTGTTTGATGCCCTGTTATTCTTTTCCTTTTTGATTAGTGATTTTTAGGTATTAGGTCCAAAATGTAGATATTGGGACTGATTTTTTTTGTTTTTTAGTTGCAATGTTTGAGTTTATCTAACATTTATTTTTATATATATTTTTAAAGATAGATGTGAAAAAATATCGATTGAAGTAGAACTAGAGTATGCTATATGGGATTTTAATGTTATTATAATGAAATTGGTGGAAATAATGTTGCTTTAAAAAGATTTTTTAAAATAAAAAAAATAATTGTTGTTATTCTTGGTGGTTGTCATTTTAGAACTGCATTTTTTAAAAATGGTATTAAAATTTCAAAGGTTCAAAGGGTTTTATTTTTTCTAATTTTTATGTTTTGCATCCATTGACATAGTTATGAATCAATTGGTAATGATAACTATATAATTATATTTTTGTTAATTGTTAAATTTGTATTTAAGTTTTTTTTTTTTTTGCTGATATCATGTTGTTATGCTCATTGTATTACAGTATATCCTATTGGTCATTTTGTTGAGAAGGGGAACAACAATGGTTGATATTTTTTCTTCATGAGGCTTTATATGCTTATTATTCTTATTATTGTTATTATTATTAACAATAGATACTTTTTAAAAATCTTGCTCATGTGTTTATTTAGCTTTCTCTATTTTGATGCCCTTTTATTCCTTTTCTTTTTTGATTAGTGATTTTTAGGTATTAGGTTCAAAATGTAGATGTTGGGACCTGATTTTGTTGTTTTTTAATTGTAATATTTGAGTTTATCTAACATTTGTATCTATATAAAATCTAATACTAATTGATTATTTAAAAATAAATGTTACGCATCTGTCATGCATGATGGTTCTTTGAAACATTTTGCTTTGAATTATGTGTCGATATCATTTTTTCTATTTTCACCTGTCCACTAGACCTGTCATGTCTAGCGCTAAAGACCTGCCATGTCCAGCTCTAAAGTGTTAAATTGCATTAATTATTTTTACTTCTATAGATGGAAAAAATATATATGCATGTACTTTTTTATTTTGTTTTTGTCTTTCTAGTGCTATTGCTCAGTCTTAAGACAAAAGAATTTAATAATATATATATAGATATTATATCTAAATTGGATATTCAGTATCCAAAGAAGATTTTATTTGATATTATATATGATCTTGCATTTAATGCTCTTCTATCTAATTTGTAACTGTTTATAGCAGCTACATTACTCCTATCCTAATTAAGGGTACCCAGACAGCTTAATTGTCCATTTTATCCTGATAAAATACAATACTAATTAATTATTTAAAGATAGATGTTACACATTTGTCATGTATGATGGTTCTTTGAAACATTTTTCTTTGAATTATGTGCTGATATCATTTTTTTAATTTTCATGTGTCTACTAGACTTCCCATGTCCAGGTCTAAAGTGTTTAATTGCATTACTTTGTGATTTTGTTTTCATTTTCCTAATGCTATTGTTCAGTCTTAAGAAAAAAGAATTTAATAAAAAATATATATATATATATATATATATATATGTATCGAAATTGGATATTCAATATCCACATAAGATTTTATTTTGATATCATATCTGATCTTGCATTTAATGCTCTTCTATCTAATTTGTAATTGTTTATAGAAGCTGCATTACCCTACCCCAATTAGGGGTACTCAGGCAGCTTAATTGTCCATTTTATCTTAATTTAATCCAATACTAATTGATTATTTAAAAATAGATTTTACACATCTGTCATGCATGATGGTTTTTTGAAACATTTTTCTTTGAATTATGTGCTGATATTATTTTTCTAATCTTCACTTATATATATATATATTATATTATATTATATGGAAATTGGATATTCAGTATCCAAAGAAGATTTTATTTTGATATCATATCTGATCTTGCATTTAATGCTTTTCTATCTAATTTGTTATTGTTTATAGTAGCTACATTACCCCTACCCCAATTTGGGGTGCTCAGGCAGCTTAATTGCTCATTTTATCATGATAAAATCCAATATTAATTGATTATTTTAAAATAGATGTTACACATCTGTCATGTCTAGGTCTAAAGTGTGCTGATATCATTTTTTCAATCATCACGTCTCCACTGAACCTGTTATGTCCAGTTCTAAAGTGTTTAATTGCATTAATTTTTTTTTTTGCTTCTCCATATAGGAAAAATATACATGCATGTACTTTATGATTTTGTTTTTCATCTTCCTAATGCTATTGCTCAGTATTAAGACAAAAGAATTTAATAAAGAAAAAAAATATATATTATATTGAAATTGGACATTTAGTATTCAAAGAAGATTTTATTTTGATATCATATCTCATCATGCATTTAATGCTCTTCTATCTAATTTGTCACTGTTTATGACAACTGCATTACCCCTACCCCAATGAGGGGTACCTAGGCGACTTAATTAACTGTTTATTTTTTTATTTCCTATAAATTGTTGTTTCCTCCCCGGTCATTAATGCACTCAATCCCTTGCATTTACTGATCTCTGTTTTTCACTTATCTTCTGAAGCTTCTGGTTAGTAAATCAATTTTTGCATTTAATGTTGTTGCATTCTTCTTTCTTCCTTTCTTTGTTGTGTTACTTGGACAACTCTTTTGTTGCACATAAGTGATTAAATGATGTATCTCATGTTTTTTTTTAAAAAAATAACATCTTAAGCCTATTTTTTTGTTTATTCTTTGATCTTTTATTTTCTTGCATTTGTTAGTTTACTTCTATATTACACATGTATTAAAATATATATTGTGAATTATATTGCTTGACGTGTTGCATGCTTCCTCTGTGGTTATTTTATTTAAAAAGAAGATTTGACTTGGACAAAAAAGTGGACTATCAAACTGTTAATCTCATGAAATCAGAAATTCTGTCTTGGGTTGTTTAAAAAAATAAAAACTTAACTATTTTCATTAAGATTTTATTTACTTAGGGCTTGAAATGGCTTGGTGAAGCTTCCATTAACTGCTTTGCCCTTTTGTTCTGTTTTAAAAAAAATTGCCTTTTTTTTTAAAGTTTTATTTAGAAGTGGCTGATTAGCAAGATACGATTATCGCATCTTTTAAAAGAAAGAGAACATTTCTCTAACATTTTTTTGGGCCCTTACAGATTTTGATGCTATCTTTTTTAGAAGAAAAATAATTTAATCCATTGTAGGCCATATGAAATGTTTTCAAAAAAACACCATCAATGACCTAATCATGTTCTGGTGTTAGCCTTTGATTATTATTATTATTTTTTGTTATTTGATGTCCATCAACCCATTTAATTATTCAATCAAAAAATAAAGCCCATATAGCAAAAGGCCCTGCCCACAGGCTTAGGCAACATTTTTTTAGCCTGCTGCATTTTTAGCTTTATTGTATGTTTTTTTTTTAATGTGTTATTGTTGGTTCTAATTTTTTCCCACCTTGCTATATTATCGAGTTAGGTTGCTCTTAGTTAGTATGGTTGTTGTTAAGATCCCATTTAGCATGATTCTGCAAAGTGTTTTGAAACAACTGGGCCTTCCACATGCTACTTTGAGGAGCAGAACCAGGAAGGCCCGATTCACACATGCACTGTTCACTACTATTATGAAGACAACAATGGGACCCGTTTTCATACATTTATGTTGGGTTTGACCAATCATACACCTGATGATGCTAGAGACTATGCATGTTTTGCTGCACTTGGCACTTAAAAGTCGTATATGATTTGGATAGTGTGGATTACAACCACAAAGAACTAACTGCTTTAAAAAAGGCCTAAAACCCAATTGATGAACTGAAGGCTCGTAAAGCCTCCTATAATGATGTATGTGGTCAATATGTTGAATTTCAAAAAGTGTGTAGATCTTTAAAGAGGATTGAATCTGCCATTGTTGTAGTTAACTATCTTATGTAATGTTTTTTTTCATTTTTAGGCTTTCTTTAGTTAACCAATGGTGCAGTTAGCTATCTTATGTAATTTTTTTTAATTTTATGGCTTTCTTTAGTTAACTTTTTATCCCAACCAACTATGTACATTTATCACTATTTGCTATAACAGATGTACTTTTTATTTCATTTGAGTGCTTTTTTTTTGAGATAATCATTTGAGTGATTTTTTTTGAGATAATCATTTGAGTGATTGAGTTGGCTTAAAAAAGTTCTACAATGTCAAATAACTGTACTTATTTAATTTAGGAAGTTACCAACCTCCATTTCCTCATCGAAGCGAAAAAAAAAACTTGCTATATTTGTTGCTCCACACACAGGCTAATAAAAAAACCTTTGAAAAATAAAGATATGTCGAATTCAAGGTTCATTAAAAAAAAGTCTAAGAAGAAAATTGGCCTACAAAAGAATTGTCTGTTTTATTTTATTCTTTTCCTAATCAATCAATAATATTTAGGACACCCTCGGCTTCATTGACCCGCAATGAAGGCCCAATGATGAGCAAGTCAAAATTTTGAATGTAAGAGGACTCGAAGCCTTTTTTAAAATAGACTCGGAAGCCCGAAACCTCTGAACCAAGCCCAAAACACCAAACTTAGGGCCCAAAGGCCTAAAGAGAAGTAGGTAAGCCCAAGCCTATTAGTGCAGGCCCAGGCCAAGCCTGGTAAAGAGGCGATCGCCTCTTTCTAAGAGACGACGCCCCTTCAACTTGGACTCGAAGTGGTGACACAACTTCAGTAGCCGACCTAACTTTACATTAAATGCATTTTAATGTATTTTGGCCCCATACATAAAAGCTGGACCCATATATCTCTAGGCTATAGATTTGGGCATGAAAGGATGACTTTCAAGGGAGAGAATGTGGGAGAAGATAAGGAGGTAAGGGGAAATGATTAATTGATGCTAGGTGGCACCATTTTTGGGGAAATGAAAAGAGAGAAGGAAAGGAGGCTTAAGTAGAGAGGTGAGAGACCTGAAAAAAGGAGGGGAAAAAGAGAAGAGAGGAAGAAACATAAAAAAGAAGGGAATAAACACATCTTGAGGGAAAAAAGAAGAAAAAAGAGTGAAAAGAAGGGAGTTTCATCAAAGAATAGTTCAATTTCTTGAAGGAAGAGGAGGTCTTCTTACATTCAAAGTACACAAACATACAAACCAAGCTTTGATGGCTCAGTTAGGAGCATCGGACGTGGTTTATTCAGTACGAATTACTATTTTTAAGCTTTTTAAGTCCTAGTTTTTCATAAAATCTTAATTTCTCGATCTTGATTACATTTTTTAGGTTTTTGATGTGCTACATGTTATATGAAAGCATGATTATGTAAGATATTGATGTCTTAGAAATAGATTTATGTGTAGTTTGCATGAAATTCAATTTACTTAGAATTCAAGTAACATATAAATCATAGTGTTCTTGACCAAGAGGTGACGTCTCTTTAAAGAGACGTCGCCCCTTTTTGAGGAGGCGATCGTCTCCTGAACAGGGATCCAAGAGGTGATGCCTCTTCTCAGGAGACGGTCATCCCTTAACCAGAGTCCAACATGATTCTGATTCTTTCTTAGTATTCTTTCAGTATATTTTTAGTATCCGATACAAACATATTGCCTAGCATTTTTATTATTGCATGCGATTGTTATACCTTTATATATGCTTGAGTAATTAATCAATGTCTAAATGAATACTTATGTTTATCTTCTGCAATTTTATTGTAAATTTCTTCTACAAATGAAATTTGTTTAAATGAAATTTGTTTATTGTAAAATGAAACTAACCCGTGTTTGGTGTAGGTTTCTTTATGATTTTTAATCACTAAATAATTAGTGAGTTAATTAGTTCTTGAGAGGTTTTATTTAAATTCAACATATTTGTAATTATGTAAATTATTGTAATGCCTAATCCCTTCCCCGATTGTCTTGAATGGATGTTTGTAATATTTGTTCTTATTTATAACAAGTGCAAGGTAATAAGCATACAAAATGACTAATGTGCAAATTTGGATTAAATTATAAAATTGGAAGTGTTTGCAATCCACCCGATAATAAGGAAATAATCAAATAATCAAAGGTAATAAAATACAAAACACACACGGAAGCCAACTGCAAGGTTGGGTGGGCGTTCAAAAGCCTATACCTAGTTTCTAAACCCGATCTTTGATGACGACTTCTGGGTACCTCCGTGGAATCTAGTTGCTATAAAGTGTGTCTTAGTTTTCATCTGAGTGGCGACTCCATCTCCAACATGGGCCCTAAGTCCATTTTATATTTTCTAGCAGGCCCTGAGCTGGTATAATATCGTGGTCACCAACACTTGGGCGTATGCTGGACCCTACTACTTATAGTGGCGACTCTACTGGGGATAGAGAAACTGATTCTTATGTTTTGTAATTTATCATCCTTGATTATTTCCTTATTTTCTTTGCATTTTACTACATTCATTACACATTTCACACAATGAGCATACAAGTCCCAAATAACCCGACAATAATCTTTACTTCGTTGCCTGTGTTTCACTCAAACTTGGTGGTGAAGTATTCGATTATTGACACTCACATCATGTACTATCCACACCGCATGGACCCTTGAGTGGGGATTCATAAATGGATGTATATAGCTTTGGGAGCTGTAGCTTGTTACCCTTGACTCAACTCATGTAATGATTTAGCAACATCCACTAAGGTTTTTTCTAGATGCATGTGTTTTATGCCATATAGCAATTCTTGCAATAAAATCCAAGCCCATTACAAATGGATCATATCAAGTTGGGCCTTTTATGCCCACCATGGCCCATTTGTACATGGCCCATGTCAAGATAGGCCTTTCATGCCCATTACGGCCCATGAAACATGGACTTTGATTTTATTACAAAGAATTACTACTTGTGTGCCTCGTCTTAAGAGATTTGTTACGTCTGTCGATTTTGATGTCCCCTGTTGATAATCGAAACCAAGCCAACAATCCTAAGAAAAGGAACTCACCATTGAATACGCATATGAGAGAAATAAGGTTGGAGATACCACTTGAAGAGCTTTGTTTTGTTACATGTTATCTGTGAATAAGTGATTATTTACCTTTTAAAATAATTAAGTAAACCTGCATATTATGCATACACGCCATGCATGTTTCTAACTTATGGTGATTGCAGATATAGATTTAAACCAGTAATCCATTTGGACTTGCTCCGACACTAGTCATTTAGTCAGAATATCAAAAGAAACAACATCGATGAGTTTTGATCCAGAATAGTTTAAAGCAGAAAGGGCTGAACAAACCAAAGCTATTATGCGAGAGATGAGAAGAGAGGATAGATGAGAACTGCAACCACCTCAACCTCACCCATTTGATCTTGACGCTAAAAATCTGGGGAGGCAAGAAATAGAAGATGACCAGGAAACTCTATTAGCCAAACCTGTAATTCGACCAAGGATAGACGCCCCAAAAAATGTAGAGAAGCCAGATTAGGCTAAAGACTTTGTCAAAACCATGGCTCAGATGTAAATGCAGATGAAAGAAAAGGGGATAGATGTTCCCCTTGACTATACTGATCTAGATTTGCACAAAGGCAATGATACTCTACCACAAAAATTCAAGTTCCCTAACATGAAGAAGTACACAGGGACTGATAATCCTCACTTACATTTGAAATAATATGTGACCTACATGAGTGCAATGGAGTTGACGAATGCTCAAATTGTCAAGCAATTCCTTTTGTCTTTGGAAGGTGCTCCAATTCGTTAGTATTACACCTTGGAGTCATCAGTGCAAAGTGATTGGAAAGAGCTTTATGCTGCATTCATTAAGCAGTACGACCTAAACGCTCCAATGGAGGTCTCTCTAAGAGACCTGTAAAACACAAAGCAGAAGTTCAATGAATCCTTTGCTGAGTATCTGACAAGATGGAGAGGGAAGTTATCTCAAATGAGCACAGACCAACAGAATCAGATCAGTTGATGATAATGATAGAGGATTGTGTTCCGATGCTTTCTAGAAAGTTGAGAGACTTAGGGATCAGAAATTTCGAAGAGCTACAAAGGTTTGGGGTACAGAAAGAGTCAGATTTGGCGAAAGATAAGAAATTTTTCATCGGGAGACCTTCTGGTAGAGAAGGGACCGGATCCAGTAGTGGGATAGATTCAAGCAGTAACGTGCAAATCAATGCTGTTCAACAACCTAGAAGATTTTGTAATCTAGAGAGACCTTTGTCTAAAGTTTTAGAGAAACTAATAGAGAATAACTTGCTATGACCTCTACTATAAAGACCATCATTCCCCAATGCTGACCCAAAATTGTATTGCAAATACCACCAGAACATTGGACACGACATCGATGGCTGCACTCATTTGAAACACGAGATCTAAGATCTGATTGACTCAAGCAAAATCACCAATCTTGAAAACAGAAAACCAAACACCAGAAATAACCCCCTACCCAATTATAAAAACATGCCACCACCAAATAAATCTATACTCATGATAAACACCGGTTTAACTGAGGAGTACATCTTGAACTACTTTGTTGATACCACACTTGCACCACCAAACCCTGAACCAAAATGCCTAAGTCTGAGAAAATAGCCTGTTGAGGTCAAGGTAAATGTACTAGACATATGGAGCTCTGATGATGAAGAGGGTGGAGCTCTGATGATGAAGAGGGTAGAGCTCTTGATTTGTGGAAGAATGAGGGAAGAAAACAAACTCCACCAGTTGAAAAAATTGAGGAAAAGGAGGGAGAAATGAAATCTGTTGAGTCTGAAGAAAAGCAAATAGACTCAAAAGAAGAATTAAAAGAAGTGGAAGAAGAACCAAAAAATGAAGGGAAAGAGAAAGTCGATAAAGCCAGAAGAAACGAAACAACTCTCACTAGTGTTTGGGAGTTACTCATGAACTCCGAAGCCCATAGGGAGGCACTAGTTTTGGCTTTAGATGATAAAAGAATTCCATCAAACTACACTCCCGAACAGATGGTCTGTTCATTGACAGAAAGCCCTCCTGGAGCAGTAATGTTTACAGATGAAGATTTACCATTAGAGGGGAGGGACCACCATAAGGCCTTATTTATGAAGGTGAAAGTCAAAGGAAAATTAACCTACTGCGTGATGGTGGATCATGGATCCACCATCATTGTGTGTCCCTTAAAGATTCTGTCAAAACTGCGGTTAACTGAAGCTGATCTCAAGCCATCCGAGGTGGTCAGTAAGGCCTATGATGATACGAAAAGGCATGTAGTGGGAACTTTTAGAGCTCTTATCAATACAGGACCTATTGAAACTTAGGTCGACTTACATGTACTGGACATCCCTGTCACATTTGCTATTCTATTAAGGAGGCCATGGTTTCATCCTCTTGGAGGAGCCCCTTCGACTATTCACCAAAAAATCAAGTTTCCACTTGAAGGGAAGGTTGTAACCATTTCAGCAGAGACTAAAGCCACCGTTACTGCTTTTAAGTTAGCTCGCATTGAGATTCTAGTTAGTCTGAGCTTTGAGGTCTGTATGATCTATGAAGATGAGCTGAACTCGAAGATAGTCAGTATGATGAAGAGCATGAATTTTATGCCCAGGCTAGGACTGGGGAAGAATTAACAGGGTCCGTTGAGCTTTGTTGACCTGAAGGTCCCTGTTTTGAAGCATGGGTTAGGCTATCAAGAGATTGGAAAGTCCAAGGCTAAGGCTGAAAAAAAGAAGGGATTATGGGAGACTTTTGAGGGGGAAGGTGCCAGTTATCTGTACTAAGGAGCTCCTAAGCCTTTAATGATTGCTGAGAAACTGGTCTCCAGCTTCCAAATATTCTCTAAATAGGTGAATGGGACTAGTGAAGTTGTTAAGGAGGAACTAGTGGTGGAAGAATTGGTGTTGTCTCTGGAACCCGAGGAGGATGTCCCTGCAGCGGAATCAAAGGACGCTGCCGACCAGGAGAAGGAACGTAACTTTGAATCCTATGTGTTAGATTCCATAATGGATATTTTCTATGATGATATTGACATTTCTCTTTATAACCTATTTGAACTTAACAATGTTTTCTTTTCTAAAATTAATGCAATAGAATCTAACTTCGCTTATTAGTACGATGTTCTTTGTAATGGTTATACTGTGTGTGACGTTCATCTCAAACATATGTTTGACATTAATTCAGTGCAAATCGAATCATTTAATTTGGGCACATGCGATAATCCTAAAAATATACTTTTTGCTTCTGACTTAACTCCCGAGGAGAGAGAAAAAATGAAAGAAACATTAAAAAGAAGATAGGAAGTATTCGCTTGGGGTTATGAAGATATGCCTGGGATTGACAGAGATATTACAGAGCATAAAATCCCATGTATTCTCATGTCACACCGGTAAAAAAAAAAAAAGAGAAGTCTAAGGCCAGAATGGGCTCCCCTGATCAAAGAAGAGGTGGAAAAGCAGCTGAAAGTGAAATTTTTAGAAGTGGTTGATGATACCCAGTGGTTGGCTAATATCTTCTCGGTTCTAAAGAAAGATGGAAGGGTTGGAATATGTGTGGACTACAGGGATCTGAATAAGGCCTGCTTAAAGAACGATTTTCCCTTACGGCATATTGACACCTTAGTTTATTGTGCGGCTTCCAATGCCATGTACTCTTTCATGGATGGTTTCTCGGGATACAATCAGATCATGATGGCAGTGATAGATAAGCTGAAGACTTTGTTCACCACTGAATAAGGCATCTATTGCTATTTAGTCATGTCATTTGGATTGAAGAACGCAAGGGCCACTTATCAGAGGATGGCTACCATATTGCTACGTGACATGGTTCACAAGGAGATTGAGATATATGTGGACGACATGATGATGAAGTCTTCAATACGGGAAGGACATTTCAAAGCTCTTGACAAGTTCCTTGCCAAAGCAGAAAAATATAACCTCAGGCTTAACCCAAAAAAGTGTGTTTTTGGAGTAACATCTGGGAAGTTGTTAAAACATTTTGTCAGCTAGAAAGGCATAGAGGTGGATCCTGACAAGGTCAGAGCAATCAAAGAAATGCCTACATCGAAGAACGAGCAAGAGGTTCGAGGGTTCATCGGACGACTACAATACACCAGCAGGTTCATAGCCAAGCTGACCACTATCTGTGAACCCATCTTTAGGCTCTTAAAGAAGAATCAACCAGTTGTCTAGGATGACAAGTGTCAGCAGGGTTTTGAAACTATCAAGAATTATTTGATGAATCCCTTGATTTTGCAGCCGTCGAGACTGCGTAAAGTGTTGATTCTCTACCTCGCCATCGAGAAAGAGGCAATAAGTGCAATGTTAGCTCAAGAGGGTGACGGAAAGGTTGAGCATGCGGTCTATTTTTGAAGTGAGAAGCTTCTACCATACGAGTCTAACTATAGTCTCATAGAGAAAACTTGTAGATCAGTGATTTGGGAGACTAAAAAGCTTCGACATTACTTCCAATCCTACAGGGTTCAAGCGGTTTCAAAGCATGCTCCACTCAGATATCTCTAGCAAACTCCATCGCTAACTGAAAATTGGCCAAATGGTTAGTTTTGCTCACAGAATTCGACTTAGATTATGTGGCAAAGAAAGTGGTGAAAGGAAGGGCGGTGGCATATTTCTTAGCCCAGAATCCAGTAAATGACGGGCATGAATAGGAGTTAGAGTTTCCAGATGAACACCTGGGGGCAATTGAAATCCAGACATGGAAAATGTACTTTGATGGGGCAGTCAATAGCAAGGGAGCAAGTATAGGCGTAATTCTAATCTCACAAGAAGGAGAAATGATCCCAATGGTAAAAATATTAGAATTTGAGGTCACCAATAATCAAGCAGAGTATGAGGCCTGCATTTATAGTTTGGAAACTCTTTGGAACATGGGGGCAAATGAGATCACGATGTATGAAGACTCGATGTTAGTGGTAAAGCAGATCTCCAAACAATAGGAAGTCAAATGAAAATGCCCTAGAGGGGGGTGAATATGAGTATCGAACAAAAATCAAAACTTAAAAATAAATAAATAAAAAATGAAAGAATATTGAGAAGGAAGAATGATGAACACAACTATTTAAGGAGTTCGGATTCTTAACAATTCTATGTCTCCACCTAACTTATCCCAAAGTTAGGATTTTGAATCACCATAATCTATTCCCCTAGATTGATTTTTACAACTTGAGTTTTAGGCTCAACTCAAACCTTACACAAGTGTTTTCAAGGATCACACTAAAACCAAATTTCCAAGTTTTTTAATGGCTAAACACTTAAACCAATTCCTTTAGAATAAAACCTCACTTCCCTTTTTCTACACTCAGAAAATAGAAGAATAAGAATTTCTATTCTAATCACTCACCAAACTCTCATAAGAGTTTATCAAATACAAGAATGAATTAAAGAGAATTTTGAGCTTTAATTGAATATTTGAGAATGTATAAATGAAAAATAAGTTTCTTAACTTCTAAATGATCTTCAGAGGTTGTATTTATAGTTGAGCAATGCAATTATAGCTGTTGAAAAAAATAATTTTATTTTCAACAAATTCAAACTTCATTTGAATGAAATATGGACTTTTAGGCTGTAAATACTCTGGTCTCGGTCAGAATATTTAAAAATATATTCGTTATAGCCATTATATTTGAAGCCTGCACCTATTCCAGTCATGAATGCATTGATCCCGGTTGGAATCACACTTTTCCCAGTTGTGACATTGGCTCGGTATATGTTCTGAAAGATTTCTTCAATTTGGTGCAATTTTGGTCCAGGTCAAGACTTGCATGGTCCCGGTCGGGATCATAACTTTTAGCCAATGAAGAAGATCGAAATATCCTTAGCTTTCTTCATAAAATTTGTAGGTATTTGTCTTAGATTTCCATATAACTTTTAATAACCTCAATTGGAGATCTGTAGCTGAAGATATTGTTGAAATACTAAGAGCTACTGAAATCAAAATGAAAACTGCATATACTGATTTTAACTGAAGATTTCCATACCCAAATGAATTCGGATTTTGACAAGTAAGATTAATTCGGAAAGCTTGTGATGTCTACTTAAAATTTTATTAAGGAAACTTTCTTATTAAAAAAGTTTAAGACTTGTAAAATCCTCCTGGAATCCCGAAGGTCGATTTAGCCCAAAAGAATGTTTAACTTCATTTTGATTTCCATGATAGTCCTAGCTTATACACACTTAAACAAACATATTAATTGCCCAAAATCAAGTGTGTTAAGATCAAAATCAAGATTTATTATTGCTAAGGTCAACAATCTCCCATTTTTGGATTTTGACAAACTTATTTTGAGTTTGAGAGAATAATATAAAGTGAAGTGTGTGATAATTTGAATTAATTTTACTCCCCCTAAAATTATGCATATTATAAAAATAATAACTATAAGGAGTAAGAATATTCAAATAAATAAAATTAAATGAGAAAATATATTTCCTTATTTCTCCCTTTTTGGCATGATAAGAAATATAAATTTAAAAATTATCTTCTTTAAATAATAAAAATTTGATAAAATATTTAAGAAACATAAACATGGTAGAAGACAAATTTTACTGAGATAATGCATCACAAAATAGTACATATCACATTATCATATAGAGCTTAGTTCTAAAGGAAACAAAAGACCAAGAACTAAAACAATGAAAATCATGAAAGTTTCAACTTAAAAAAAAAATTTCTCTCCCTTTGTAAAAGACTAAATGAAATTATGCAAGTAAGCAAAACAAGGTCTTTTGCATGGAGAAAAATATGATAACATGATGATTGACACATAAGTAGCCACACTTACAATGCATGTAACAAATGACAAGGAAATAAATAATAAT
>CATIWM010120173.1:0-14222 GCA_949671775.1 Mallotus repandus | reverse complement strand
CCTATAATAAAAAATACACCAAAATTATCTTATTCAAACAAAAAATCAAAAACATAAAAATTCACAATAAAAAAGAAATATGAATATGAAATATGCAAAAGAAAACAAAATAAAAAAAACTAAAAAAATAAACTAAAACTAAAAGAAAATTAAAAAAGTTAGGGAAAAGAGTTTACTCCCTTGTAGAGGAGAGCCTAAAGGTGATTCATCTGGGGATGCACCTGGCGACAATAGCTCTCTAGGCCTCTGAGGAGAGGATGAAGGAAGATCTTAGTAACCTATAACCTTGAAGTATTCTTGGAATTTGAAATGGTGATATGAGATCTCACTGTCAATGTTAATGAGGTGATCATTGACATCATCATATCTCATCACCACCATCTTCTTGAGCTTGTCAAATCTAGATTCCATGGTAGTTTTGAAGATATCTAGCTTCTCTAGAACTTAAGTCATGTCGACTTGAGCTGGGGCAGTCAATGGAAGATATGGTTCTTGCTCCTCTTCTTCCTCATATTCTTCATAGTCTGCGTCCTCACCGGGATTAAGGGGAGGTATATTTCTTCTTTGAGAAGTTGATTGCCTCAAACAAAAATGCTTTCTTATTAAAGGCTCCCTCAATTCTAAGTTGGATTTTAATATCTCCGCTCATATAAGCACAAGCTAATTTAATCTCTCCTATGGAATAGCTAGCATTTCAGTGGTAAGAGGATTGAAAACTTGAAAGTGCATTACTAAATCTACTACAATGTGGCCTATCGAAATTGATGCCTTAAGAGCTCTAACTACATGCCACAAATTCTACATAATGAAGTATGTGGTGGAGACCTTTATGGATATATGCATACACCATAAGAGTAGCAATTCCTGCCTTGAAACCTTGTTACTCTCCATCTTCCTAAAAATATAATGACATATAAACTCATGCATAATCACATAGCCATGATCCCTGATCAGCTCATTCGGTGAGCCCCTCACATCCCAAACCACATCAGGTGTAGTTATCTCTTTCCTAAAATCCTTGGATTTGTATCTAGTAGGTGCTTCATAAATCCCTCCTTTTGGGAACCCAAATACAGGAAGCATGGTATTATAATTGATATTAATTCGTTTCCTATTAAGTCGATAATCAAACTTCATATGCCCATGATCAGAGAGTTTTAGAGTTGCATAAAACTCTATGGTTAGCTCTCTATATACAGAAGGAGTCATCGTCATAAAATTTCCCCACCCTAATCTATTACAGAGTTATAACACCCTATCTTTAAGCTTAAAACCATTTAATGTACCCATATCTAAACACTTAGGAAGCATATAATTTCTTTAAGAAAGAGAAAGATACTTATCTCCTTCCTCAGGCGTATGGATTAGAAATGGAGCGCCATATTTAGAAGCATGATCAACTTTGCCCTCCTGGATGATTTTCTTCCCAGTAATCTTTGCCCTCTTCTTACTTCTTGATGATGACATTGTATTGAGGTTAAGGGTTGCTCTGTTTTTTAAGAAGATGTAAGATTTGGGGAAATAGGGTTTAGCAATTTTGGGAAGAAATTACAAACATTTGGGGCTATAATAGGGATAGGGAGAGAGTGAATGTAGAAGATTTAGGGACATTTAATGAAGATTGGATCAAGAAATTTAAGATTTGGGGTGATTTGTAGATATCGCAGGTTGTTGGAGGTCATGGCTTTTGAAAATGTAGAACAGAAGGGAAGTGGGCCGTGTCTGTTTTAATTGTAGAATAAGATCAATTTGTGATTGCGAATAATGCATGATCACAACAGATAAAATGCAGGTAGACATGAGCATGAGTATTGTGCAGGCGCAATAGATGGATTTGGACTAGGCAAGCTTGAGCTCTCACGATCGCAAACAATCTATAAATACGGTTTTGGCATATGGATTGAACTTTCGAGCCCTTAACGATTGCAACTTAAACATGCTCACAGATTATGACTAGAAATCTGATTGAGCAATCAGTTGAATAGCTGCGATCGAGGCTTTTTCCTTGCAGCCAAATAAATGCCAGATACCAAACATAAGCTTTCCACACATACCACTTGAAGCATAAATAATCAATCGAGGAATTAAAATTCATATATTAAAAAAAATGAAAAATAAAAGAACAACTCAATTTGTAAATAAACAATAAACAAAAATAAAAACATACTAATTTAAGGTCTTTAGCTTGACTACTCCCTTTTCATGAGTTGTGTTACGTGAATGAGGTGGAAGAACATCCCTTATCCTTGATGTGGATCAAAGGGTTATATTCCTCCTTCCTTGATTTTGTTGAATCCATCTTTATCCTGCCCTTTGAAGAAACATACTTCCATGGCATGTATACCATTTTAGGCACCTTATTAGTCTTCTTCCTCAAATTCACTTTTGACGTGTCCTTCTTCATCTTGGTTTTAGTCTCAGCTTTAACAAGTAAGGGATTTGGATTTGCCTTAGGCTTCTATTTCTTGAGAATTAGCAATGCTTCTTCTACTTCTTTGCTCATTATCTTTCCTTCCTCCTTAGGCTTATCATTCTTCTCATATTTGATTAGCCTATTCATCACAAAATCAACTTTCTCTTCTCCAACTAGCAATATGATTTTACCCTTATACACATCAATCACTGCCCTTCCAATATTTAGAATAGGTCTCCCTAGGATCAAGGGGCAATGCTTGAATTTCTTGCAATCTAAAATCACAAAGTCTACTGGAAAAAATAAACTTGTCAACCCAAACTAGCACATCTTCAACTATCTCCATATGGTTTCTTAATGGAATGATCAGCTAGTTGAAGAGTCATGTTGTTGTTGATCACCTCTCTAAGATTAAGCTCCTTGAAAAAAGAAAGGGGCATTAGGTTAATGCTAGCACCTAAATCACACAATCATTTAGGAAATTCTTTAGAATAAAGTGTGCAGGGAATTGTAAAACTCCCTAGATCCTTAAGCCTGACTAGATTTTTTCTTGAAATGATAGAACTACAAGTTTTCATTAAAGGCACTATCTCATTATCATTCCATTTTTTGTTGTTGGTGATAATGTCTTTAAGGAACTTTTTGTACTTTAGCATCTCATTTAAAGCTTTTGAGAATGGTATCTTCAACTTTAACTTCTTAAAGGTCTTTACGAATCTAGCAAACCTTTGCTCATCATCATTCATCTTCCTTTGTCTCAAAGGAAAAGGTAGCCTTGGAGCATACCTTGATGTATCAACAATAGGAGGCTGCTCCACTTGCTTCTCCTTTGATTCTATAAATTTATTTCCTTTTGTTTTAGCTTGCTCATTCTCAATTTTCACCTTTTGAGGTTCTTTTTCTTCGTCAGCTTTTACTTGCAATTATGGTTGGCCTTGAAGTTCTCTACCACTTCTCAAGGTGATTGCCTTGACTTGATCATTTGGATTAAATTATGTGTTGCTTGGAAGGTGGCTTTGATTTCTAGTAGCAATTGCATTTGCTAGTTAGCCAAGTTGAACCTCTATATTATGGATTAAAGAAGAGTGGTGTTTGAACATTTGATCATATTTCTCACTTTGACTATTAATCTTTGAGCTGATAGCTTCCATAAGCTTATCTATTTTCGACTCAAATTTCACCTCTACAGTAGCAAATCTCTCATCTAAGGATTTAGCTTGAAAACTAGATGGTTGTGCTGGTTTAGAGAATTGGTTTGAGAAACCTTAAGAGTTTTGGTTATTACTCCATGAGAAATTGGTTGGTTTCTCCAACCTTGGATGTATATATTTGAGAAGGGGTTATTGTTTTGTTGCTTTGGTTGGAATTGGTTTTCAACAAAGCTGCAATTTTCAAGAGTTCCATCTCCATACACAGTTCCACCTCCAAAACCACACTAAAGAGTTGAGTGGTCAAGCATATTGCAAAGTTCATAGTACATTGTTGTATATGAGGTTGGGACAATATTACCTCTCATAGCTAATTCACCAATCTTCTTGTTTAGTACAGCAAGTTATGCTTGAATAAAAGTAACATCATCAACTCCAAGTTTTCCTCCTTGTTTTGAGCCAAATGCCTCTCTGAAGGCCATAGACATTTGTTGTTTCCCATCTCCTCTAAAAGGTCAAAAGCACCTTCAATAGTTTTCCTTATTAAAGATCCCCCTATAGCTGTATCAATTGTGTCTCTTGTAGAACTCATCACTCTATTATAAAATGTTTGAATGAGAACATCTTTAGGAAGACCGTGGTAGGAACAACTTCTTTACAATTCCTTGAATCTCTCCCATGGATCACTAAAAGATTCATTCTCAAATTATTGAACTGTGGTGATGTTATTTACAATCTTTACTGTCTTTGCTATTTTGCTATAAATGCTTTTGCAAGTGAGTCCCATATTGTAATTGATGCTGGAGGTTGAGAGTTGAGCCACGCCTTGGCTCTATCCTTATAAGTAAATAGGAAAAGCCTCAGTCAAATAGCATCATCAAAGACTCTATTGTGCTTAAATGTGTCACATATCTTCAAGAAGTTGACTATGTGCATATTCGGGTCCTCTAAAAGCAAACCATGGAACTGAACAATGGATTGAATCATCTGTAAAAGTGCTGGTTTAATCTCAAAGCTATTTTCTTAGACATTAGGCCTTGTAATGCTCTGCCTAGCTCCTTCTAAACCCGGCATAGCAAACTCTAGCATAGTTCATTCTGCTTCAGCTGGTTTGTTTCCTTATATATCCATATCTCTCAATGTACTTTTCAATCTCCTTTGATTCTCTCTTTCTAACTTTGTTAAGTTAGGAATAAAGAGTAAAGACTTTCTAACTTTGCAGATATGGAGTTCCACATCATATTTTGATAGATAATGGGGTTCAGTTCCAATCAAAGACAACAGAATTACTACAAAAATATCATATTAAGCATCATAAATCCTTGCCTTATCGACCACAAGCTAATGGAGTAGTTGAAGTGGCAAATATGAATGTGAAGAAAATGCTCTCTAAAATGGTTAAAACCTATAAAGATTGGTCTGAGTATATTCCTCTTGCTTTATGGGGATACAGAACAATAGCACAAACAACAACAGGCCAAACTCCATTTCATTGGTTTATGGATGTGAAGCAATTTTCCCAATAGAGACTGAGAATAAGTCTTTAAGGGTAGTTATGGAAGCTAAAACTTCTGAGAGTGAATGGGCATAAAAGATATACGAGCACCTTGCATCCTTATATGAGAAAAGGTTGGACGCTTTATTTCATACTTAGATTTATCAAAAGAGGATAGCCAGATCATACAATAAAAAGGTTAAACCTGGGAAGATCAAAGTTGGGGATATGATGCTAAAATAGTCAAGGGCTATGGTGTTTGATCCAAGAGGGAAATTCAAACCTAATTGGAAAGGGTCGTACCTGGCTAAGGCAGTCTTGTCTAAAGGAGCTATAAATATTTTAGATCTTGAGTGGAATGAGTTCACAGAGCTAATCAACTTGGATCACTTTAAGAAATACTATCTTTAAGTAAAAAAAGAGAATAAAGAATGAAAGTCAGCTGACTAGAAAACCTGAAAAGGCTGGTCAAGCAAAAGTTAGGACATTCCTGCTATCTAAAAAACCCATAAAGGGTTGGCAGGCAAAAATTGGGGAATAAAAAAAAGTGATCCCACTAATTAGAAAACCTGCAAAGGGCTAGTTAGGCAAAAAGTAAGGAATTAAAGTGCGTGAAAAATATTCAGTTAGAAAATCTAAAAAGACTAGCTAATAACAGGAGTTATATTATATGATGTAACAAATGTACTCTTGCCCTAATTAATGAATTAAATTGAAATAGAGTTTTTGCTCTAAAATGCACGTTCTATCTTTATCATAATGCATAAGTACTAGAAAGGAAAATAAAACATGGAAAGTCTAAAAAACTAGATCTATGGGACCTTTTTTTGTGTTTTTAAGACTATATTCTTCATTTTTTTCTTCTGAGATTCATTGTGCAATGCCTGAACTCTCTTATGTCTAGCATATCCTTATGGCTCTAAAGTTTGTAACATAATCGAAGTCTTGTAGTTTTCATTAGTAGTTGCATCAGCATTAATATTTAGATTCCATGTAAGAGTCCTTCAAGGCCATAAATGCTTTACTTTATCTAGGAAGTCTTGCCTCAAAGGAAAGCCTTTGAAATCAGTTAAGATAGTGATGATGAACTGATGACATCCATACTGACGGTAGAGATTGAAAGGAGAGATAAAAGTAGAAAAATACAATCTAGGAATATGAACATAGTGGTCATATAAACTAGTAGTCACATACTTGAGTTTCCATTAAGGACAGGTCCAAGTGATCTCAGAATCTTCAAGGTTCTTTGTCCAATTAATCTAATAATTAGTGGCATCAGTGTCCTTTAGGCGTGATTGTAACTGATGAGGCTGATAAGTCAAAAGGTTGGCAAGAACATTAAGCAAACTTAGTTTCTCCTGTAACTAAATCTGAAAAAGAGAAAAGAAAAAGAAAAAAAAAGAAAAGTAAAATAAAGCTCGCTAAGTTAAAAACCCGAAAGGGTGGCTTAGGAAAAAGTTAGAGCAAGCCTGCTACATTAAAAACCCGAAAGGGCAACTTAGGCAATAAAAAAAGAGAGATTTTTGTTACATACCTGAAGGAGGAGTAAACTACCAGAAAGATAGTTCTGAGTCTTGAAATGATCTAAATCAATGATGATCTCAGCAAGTATAAGAGGCATCGGGTTTGCTCCTAGTCCAAGTGGTATCCATGAGAAGAAACTAGTAGAAAGTAGGCATAAAGGTAGAAAGAAATCATCCTAGTCCAAGTGGTGTTGTTCTTATCCTTAGTCTCATAAGCGGTGATCAAAGCATATAGGCCAATAATCCCATGATTATGTGCATAAGAACAAATCTCGCTTGGGAACATATCAAAGAATGCACAGAGCCTGTTAGGAAATTGCATGTCCAGTTCGGGAAGAGCAATAACAGTAGTGGAATACAATGAAAATCCAAAAATGGTAGCAAATTCTTTAATTAATGGACATAATTCTTGTCCATTAAATCTAAACACATGATCATTAAAATCCCAAAAAAAAGGCAACAACATGAAGAAGATTGTAATTAATCTTGATATGGTGAAGAGATTTCAACAATTTGGCATGAAAAGGAAAAAGTCGATTCCAGTCATCCTCGTTAAGGTTCTTGAGAAAGTTCTTAAGCAGTTGAAGAGTAGCTTAAGTGATAGTAAAGGTGCAAAGATAAAGAATGAAGAGAATGAATCTTATTTGAGCCCTTATATAGTAATAAAAGACAAATCAAGATGGGATATGGATTCCATTTCCTAGCAAGATGGGAATCAAATGAAAGATTAAAGTTAATCAGGATTACGATAAGTAAATAAAGTCCTATTTGTTTATTTATTCATTTATCCTTTTTAATTTAGAATTTTATTCAAAAAGTGAAAGAAAATAAAAACACAGTCCAGTCAAGATTGAGAGATTAACTTAGTATAGCAGTATGCAGAATTGGTACATAAGTTAAAAAAGACATATAAAAAAATACAAGTATGCTAAAAGTCCTTCAAATTAGTAATCTCTAGCTCAAGTATCCATCTAAGGACTCCATCCTGTAGTCGGATCATCATCAGGATCTCTAGCAGTTAAGGTCTTAGCACCGTAGCCATTGAAACCAAAATCAGCAAGTTGTTGATGGAGCCTCTCAATCTCGCGCTCCAAGTCCCCGGTGTAACCTTGTAGCATTAAAAAATAGTTAGAAAGATACATATCATACTTATCATTCATGCATTTGCACATGGACTGTAAAATACTTACTCTCCAACTATCTGTAACTTACATAGTAAATAATCTCTATTAAGAGGCAAGTCCATACAAGTACTTTGCCTGTGTCTGGGGAATCTACATTGTAAATATTACTGTTATTAGTATTAAGTGTTAATTTGTACAGATAAAATCAATTGCACTCACATGAGAAGCATCTAATTAAAAGAAACTAGGAGGATGCAAGTCATCAAAGTACATATATTGCTTAACGAGAGTCTACACTACAGAAGCCTAATAGTACATAGATTGATCCAGAAGAGAGATATTGCCCAGAGTGGCACTCGTCAAGGCCTCACCTTGAATAGACTCAGCATGATGAGCATAAGATCCCTACTCAGTCCTCATAGTCTAAGGACTAGTCTTGGTCTCCTCATTAATATGGGAATCTACTCTCTCAACTTGAAAGAGCATAAAAGGTTAAAGACAACAATCAAGAAGTAAAAGGGAAGCAAACAAAGATCAAACCTCTTCCAAATTTTTAGGAATCTACTCCAAAAGGTTCTCTTGAATGAAGCGATGATAGTCTCAAGAATGCTCTAGTAAAGTCAAAGCTTCATACCCCTCTAGAGCTACTCTCAGCTCTGAATTAGTCAAGTCACAACTCCACAATATAGAGGAGGGAATATGAGAAGGAATACATCATCGAGAAGGCCCTGCATGTGATTGATACACACGCTTACCAAGATACGACATCTTACAGCCATAACCAAGGAGCATGATCCCCATGGTCTCGAGCCTCAAAGCAGCAGCTATGATATCGTATCACTAAATATCCTCAATGCCTAATGCAAGAAAGGCGAGAAAAGCCCCATCTTTGCATCAAAGGAAGGCTCCTATGCAAGCTAACAGTACTAAAGCCTTGAATCAGGCCAATCTCAATGCTCCAAATCTAAAAAAAGAAAGGAAACTATCAGGATAGGGCAAAGAGATCAGAAAAGACAAAAGAAACCAAAGAGTTGTAGAGACATACATGCAAAACATGCCAGAAGCCACACATTGTGACTGCACCTTTGCATATAGTATTAACCCTATAATAAAGATAGGCAAGTGCAACAGAACCCCAATCGAAGGTAGCAACTTGGCTAAGGTCTTGAACAAGGCCAAGAACGGCAATGTTGACCTCATAACCGGTCTCATAGAAAAGAGTAGTACTAAGTAGTATCAGTGGGAAGCATCTCGCCTTCTGAATGATCTGGTGAGGAATAGTAGTTTGTAGTCTCTTGAAATTCTAAATAAGAGAATAAAGCACTACATTCTTTCAGTTCTTCTATGATGGAACAAACCCAAGCAAATCATGAATGTACTGACTCCTATCATCTTCAAAAAGGTTCCAGTAACTAACATCAAAAGGGGCTAGGGTACCTCCAAAGGCAATCATAGTAATGGCAAAAAAGCTTATCAGAGAGATAGCCAACTCACCCACACGAGTGTGAAATGTATGGGTGGTATTCATCCAACTCTCAATCAGTGCAAAGAAAGAATAATGGTTCGACCTACCTCACTGAATTGGGAGAGCAGCAATAAAGCTTTTGACGCCTGATGCCCAGATGTACTTAGTTACCTCAGCAAACAAACCATGAAACAGTTCCCGACCCAAATGGAAACAATCAAAAAACTTCAAGGGTTTATGAATAAAATATAGAAACAACAAGATCAATTTCTCACCTTTGTACGTTCTTTTTTTTCAATAATAAATTGTTGCATTTTTATTTGTGTGTTTTCTTAAAAAATTCGAAAAAAACTCATAAAAAATTTTAGAAAATTAAAAAAATTGTAAACAACTATTTTTTTGCAAAAAAGACCATCGGAATTCTGGATTTCTGAATAAACTAGAAATCCAATTGGTTTTCTAGATTTTCGATCAGAATTTCCTAACCCAAATCGGACATGCACTGACCAGATTTGATTTTCCATTGTTCTAATTTTATTTTTAATTCAAAAAATTAATTTCCATGGATTAATTTTGGCAAAAAAATCAGTTAATGCGTGCATTTACATAATTTTAGTTTAATTTAATCACTAATTAGACAAAACAAAATTAAAATTTTTGCAAAATAAAGCAGAGGGGGCAAAAAGTGCACCTCATCACCAGCTTGTGAGCACATGTGGAGCTCCAAATGAGTCAAAGGAAGGATTGTTACACCCTTCTAGAGTCCTAAAGTGTTCTGTAAAAAATGTGGGGCTAGGACAGATGGATCAACTGTACTCGAGGTACTAGCACATGACCTGTGTGGCGGGTGAGCCATAGGATCAAACGGATCCAAATTTGGACATCAAATGAAGAAGTAATCAAGGAAAGAAGAAATCAAAATGAAAGTGAAATGAAAAGGAAATGAATATGGAAAAGAAGAGAAGGATCGGGAAAAGGAAGAAAAGAAAGGTAAGTATATATTAAAGTGGCATATATCCATTTTAATCCATTAAATTTTCCTTGCACATAAGTCCACAAGTTTTCTTGTAATTTAGTCCAAAATTGCAATTCAATTAAGAAATTAATTCTTACTTGATTTTGGAAAACAACATGATCATAAATTAAATTTAATAATTCATGGAATTATTAAGATGTCAGCACAGATGCATAGTTAATCAGCGCAAAATTTTCAAATGTTAATCAGTCTAAAAGTATAGAAAATTTAATTTATGTGTTTGATACACATTTTGTTATTTACTACACAATAGTAATAACAAATTCATTTTAGTTATATGTTGCATAGTGGTATAACTTGATTTCAAATTCATTTTATTTTTATGCTGCATAGTGGCTATAACTTGATTTCAAAATTCATTTTAGTTATATGCTGCACAGTGGCTGTAACTCGATTTCAAAATTCACTTTTATTGTATGCTTTACAACATACAATGTAAATTTCATTTTCACTTTGTTAGATACTACATATTATTTATAACAAAGATTCAAAAGTTTTGCTATACGTTCCATAGGATTTATGGGGTGATCAAAGTTAGCTAGACACTACACGGTAGTTATAGCATTTCGCTAGACATTCCAAGAGAAATATTACAAAAAATTATCACTTTGCTAAATGCATCAAGCAATTATAATTGCTAAGCATCCCACAAGGAGTATAGCAAGAAAATCATAGTCACTAGATGTTCTATAGGAAATATAGTGCATTTAGCTATACACTACACAGTAGTTATAGCGTGTCATTTCACTAAAAATCCTTTAGGGGATATAGCAAGACACAAATTTTACTATACATCTCATAGAGAATAAAGGAGTCTGCAGATGAACACAGATGAAGAGCCTCACATATAGGTAAGTATCCTAATTTTTTTCTTGGGAATTGTGCGCTTATTTGGTTTGCCACAATTTGTCAAGCAAATAGCGACAAATGGGGCAACTGTAAGGACCCCATTCTAGAATGATTTGAATGTGGATGCGATGAGGATCCAATGATGAAAATTCAATCAAAATTAGTACTCGAATTTCGATTCTTGAATCTTAAGGATTTAATTGCTAAGTTTTTAAGGGCTTAATTGAAAATTTCCTTTTTCTTTTGTGGGTCAATTTCTAATTTTGGAAAAATTAAAAGAGGGGCCAAAGTGTAAAAATCCAAGATTGGAATTGTGTAATTCCAATCAAAATTATATATTTCCAATCGAGAATCTGTAATTCCAATAGGAATTACACATTTCTAATTAGAAATATGGAATTCTGATTGGAATTCCATATTTTTGATAAAAAATGTACAATTCCAATCAAAATTGCACACTTTCGATCGGTTTCTGACCTATTTTAAGTGTTTTTAGTTTTTCAAAATTGATTTCTCTTAGTTTTTAATTGGTCCAAAATAAAAAGTAGAGTTAGGCAATGACTCTGTTTAGTGATAATCACATATTATTGCTACTTTGTTGAGTTTAAAAGGGATTTTGTATCAAAATTTAAAAAGGATTTTGTCTACTGTGATCATCAAATCACAGGAGGAATAAATCATATAACCTAAATTTTCTAGGTTTACATCCTCTCTTTAAGTATATTATTTGATGTAGAAAAGAAGGTCTTCTTTTTTAGCTTTGGAAAAATATACAGAAAGGTGAGGAAAAATAATTTTTCTTTGTCTTGGATATGCTTTTTCTCTCGGGAAAGCATAGGTTTGAGTGATTTATTCTTTTATTTTCAAAAAAACAACCGACCAATACTTAAGGAGGAAGATCAAGTTGCAGTTGTAATTTCAATTACCAAAATGTGAATCAACAAAACTTTGAGGAGAAATCAAACAGCATCACAATCATCTTCATCTTTCGTTCTTATATACCTTTTTATTTTATTTTCTTTTTATTCTTGTTTTATTGTTTTAATTTTATTTATTTCTCTTCATCTTTTCTAATTCTTTTTCTTTCCTTGTTTTATGCTTTGATTTTGTGGGAGATTAAAAATTATGGAGTAGTCATGGAGATCAAATCAGTCCCCAAAAATCCATATAAAGTCATTAATATAACCTAATTTTTCTTTTTCTTTTTTATTTTTTGACTTATTTTATTGTTTATTTTATTATTTTGGTTTGTTTGATAAATTTTATGATTATAATAACCCCATTAGTAGGATCATAGTAAAAACCTTAGTTTATTTACTATTTTATTTAAAATTGATTACTAAATTAAGTTTATTTGGTAAAAACCCTAATTAAAATTAATGATGGCCTTAGTTAATCTAGGTTGCATGTAAATTAAATTAGGGTTACATATCATTAAATGCATGTTTGTACTATTTTTGTTTTTTTATGATTTACATGTTTTATTTTTTTATTATTTTTATGATTTATATGTTTTAATTGTTTATTTAATTTATTTTTTAAGTTTTATTTAATTTATTTAATTTATTGATTTTTATGATTATTATTTTGTTTTATTTGTTTAAGCTTGTAATTTTATATATCCATAGTCGATGCACACAATCCTAAAACCATGCAAGTTATTGCTTTAATGGAGAGCCTAGACTTAAATTTAGTTTGTAAGATTTTTGGGTCTTTATTTAAGGTCTTGCTTTGCTCATTAACAATTTATATATATCACATATATAATTTCATTGCATCAAATATAGCATGCTACAATATATATCACATATACACATAGAACATGCAAGATGGATGCACAAATATTGAGTGATCCTGGACTTTTCCTAATCCTATTCTAACTCTTAGAATAAATTATGGGCCTTGTCATCTTGGGCTTTACACCTTGGGCCATATCACCACTGGCCTTGTGACCATGGGTAGAATTGGAATTATGCCGAGTCGCTATGGGTGTGCTGAGCCATTATAAGTATGCTGACTCATGATAGAAGCTGGATGTGCCAAGTCAAGCCTGAGTTGGCACAGTGGTGCTGAGTAGTTTCCACATCCCTTCATTGCACACTTCAAGCTCCATGTCAAAACTCTTACAAATTACATTGAATCCTTAGTATTCTAAGGTAAATATTACATCCTAATACTATATAATTAACATTTACTTACATTCCAAATAATAAAATTAAAGGATGTAATCTAAGTCCATGATCATTCTATGCTTGTATTTCAAGCAAAAGGCATGGGAGCTCAATTTTAACCATTTGTTACACATGTTTAGCCACAACACTTGCAACTAACAACAATCATAATCATATCACTTGCAATTATCAATCAATTTAGCATGTGTCAAGTGCAAAAAGATAATCAGATACCACTGAAAGGAAACAGTTGTGCAACTTCAATGTATGGTGAGCTCAAGCCTTAGATAGGGTGAAATTTAAAATTTTCATTTACATAACCCTTCATCACATGAAGAATTCCAATCCCAACAATCTAATTTGTAATTAACACTTAGCTAATATCAAAAAAAACATGTAAACAACAACCTAGGAAATCTAAGTTTCAAGGAAACTTACAATCTCCTAAATTTGGTGTAGACCACAAGTATTCTACAAGCTTTGGATATTTTTGTTTAACTCTTGAATCAAATTCTTTAGCCTCCCAAGTGTTAGGCCTCTAACTTGAAACACTAAAGCTTTTCCAATCACCTTCTTGCTTTAATTAAGCTTAGGAACAAGCACCCTCTCTATTGACCCTTAAAAACTTACACTAACTCAATTCTCTTACAAGAACACTTAGGGTTTATAGTGTGTCTGTGTTTCTCTCTTTTTGTGTCTTTACACAAAGTCTCTAACCTTAGAACACTTCTAAGGTTATGTATATATAAGTACAGAAAGCAAAACCTTATCATATGTGATGAGTGTGAAAAATGCACTGTTTTAAGCACTCAAAGCATTAGGTTTAGGTGTAAATGCAGTTACATTTATGTTTCTTTTGTTTAGTTTTTCTTCAATTAGGCACTTTTTGCATGATTTGCATGTTTATTTGTTTTTGGTATTATTTCATTTATTTTTAATTAATTTTTATGCATTTAGGAAATAAAGGACAATGGAGAAAGTTGCATGGGAGTCAAGAA
>CATIWM010120154.1:0-13001 GCA_949671775.1 Mallotus repandus | reverse complement strand
AACTTCTACTAAAAAATTATTCATGACTGCTAGTAAAAACACTAAAAAGAATAACTTCCTATCTATAGAGAAAAGCAAGAAAATGACGTAAACATTAGATTTTTTGGCCATCAAAACCATATCTACAAAGAAGAAGAAGATGAAAGGTTGAGAGCAAAAAGAGAGAGAGAAAGAGTTGTTGGCGTGTCTGTTGATGCAGCGGTTATTGTTTTTTTTTTACCACTTACAAATTATGGGAGGGGAGAATTGATCATTGGTGGATCAGATGCCTATGCAGAATATTTGACCACCAAGTCAAACCTCACAAGCGATTTAGCGGTTATTGTTATTGTTAGCTATCAGCGTCCGTTTAATAACTAGTAATGAAACTTCTTAAAAAAAATGACAAATAATCATCAGTGTAAAATTAAAATCTAATGGTCACCTTTCTTTAAAAACATCATATAGTGTTCAAATGTTATAGCTGTTGATTTATAAAATTAAAGGAAAAGGACCATCATATATTTATACAATTCACTAATACTTAATTAACAATAATAATAATTAGAAAAAAGTATGAAAAATTACTATGCAGTTTCACGGTTTTAAACTTTTAAATACGTGATTTTTTTTATAATATTTTTAAATATATATTTTAGCTGTTGCACACGTTCAGTATATGCGTATAACATTATTAACTTTGTCGTAGTAGGCGTCTATGTGTTAGCGCCATATAATGTCCACATCATCGTCACATAAAACGAAGTTAACGGTGTTAGGCGCATATACTGAAAAGTGTGTAATGCTAAAACACATATTTAAAAGTTTTATAAAAAAACCACATGCTTGAAAGTCTAAAACTATGAAATCACAGGATAATTTTTCTTATTTTTTTCTAATAATTAAATTGTGAGATTTTTAATAAATCATCGTTAAAATTGAATTTAATAAACGATACTCAATCTCATTCTCAATGTTAAAAAAATAGTAACAGAAAGAAACTAATGAGTTATGTGACATTTTACTTTGAACTTAAGATGAAGTAGAAAGAAAAAAAAAGCATAGGATTACAATCCTAGCTCAACTTGGTGCTTGAAACCATTTGAAAAATTTACACCTTTTAATACCCATTTCTATTTTCATTTAAATCTTGCAAAAACAATTTGCATGCATGAGAAAAAAAAAAGGAAAAAAAATCGAAAATTTTAATGATGAAAAGAAGGTTGCGTAGTGAAGTGAGAAGACAAAATCATGAGAATTTTTCTGCATGCAGCAGCCTCCACTTCCTCTTCTCTTTGCCATCACGCCATCACCTTAATAAAAAAAAAAATCTAATTACTACCTATACCTTTTGCTTTTCTTTTCTTTTCTTTTTTTTCCCATAAATGTAATATATCTTCTTCCTTGTGAATTTGGAATAAGTATTTTTCTTGGAAAAAAGAAGATCATATCTCCAATGATCTTATTGTTAGTTACCTAAAATTAGCAATTAATATCTTATACTCAAGAAAAATTACCTATGAAAATGGCTGCTGTCTGAACAAAATTATCAATAATGATGCAATAAGTATTATTCTTTAAAAAAAATCAAATTCTTTTACCATTGGATTCAGTCTGAAAATGAGAAAATTCTTTAAATTGAAGATATATATATTTGACTTTGAAAAATCATAACTTGATTCCTAGTATTTTATGAAGATACTGTTTTTGATGGTTAATTTCCAAGTCTTAGGAAAGACTGTCAACAATTATATAAGCATATTCAAAATTCTATTTGTATCTAATTAATTACTTATTTATTATATGGTCCTATAATTTTACTTATGACCGAGACTGCTTCATGATTTGTATATAGTATGTGAACTTCTTTGGTCAAATGATGATTATCTTTGATAATAAGGCACTAATTAAGTTTTCAATTGTATTTAATGATAATTTTAATCCTATATTGAAAATTTGTGTAGCTATTCTTCCATTGGGTATGGGATTAAATAGACATAGCCAGGCTAGATTCTATTAAGGTTTAGGAAGGGGAAAAAAAATCTCTCAAAAACAATTTAATGATGATTATTTGTGCTCTTTGTTTTTCTTTGACGATTAGTATAAAAGGTTAATTTTTAATACAATAAGAGGAGAAAGAGAGTGAAAAATTAACCTACTCTTTTTTTATAAGATGTTCATATTTTTTGTCGCTTGAAGTACTTGTGAAAAATTATTTGTGTTTTTTTGTTATTTTTTAAAATTTTTAATGATTTAATGATTATTTTTTTTTATATTTATGATGGTATCTTCTTATTTCTTTTGACTTATTTAGTGTACAAAGAAATTCGACTCATTTAAAGATTAAAATACCAATTTAAAGCCAATTAATTAAAGGCTAATTGGACTCATTTAACTTTTGATTTACCTATGTATATAGTTGAACTACCTTAGTAATGGACCGACTCATTGTTGACCTAATGTAGAAATTTACATACAATAATAACAATAACAAGGTAGGGATGTCCAACTTTACCACGGCTAATTATAAGGCATGTGGAGTATCATTTAAAAAGGAATGCACTTTTTTTTATTTTTTGTTTTGATAATATAGAAATATAAATAAATAAAAGATAATAAAGAAGACAAAAAATGAGTCAATGGAAAAGGTAGATTGATCTCATACTCATATAGACAATAACAATCCCATCCATCCGGAATTTGAAGACACCCTCAAATTGGGCAACTTCGATTACATCAACACAACCCTTCCCCTTTCAAATGGAAAATGCAAAAGTGTCTGGCACAAAACTAGGAATTTTCATTTTGATGGCAGACCAACTATAGTGGTGGCTCATCCCTTTACCATTTCCGCATCCAAAGATGGACCTTTTTGCGTATGGATTAGACTAAGAATTAGAATTCGAATTTATCTTTTTTTTAAGAAAATACTAATCACATTTCCTTCTACTTTTCAAACTAATTAAAAGACTTATTATACGCGTCTTTTGAATTAATTATCTCTTTGTATTTTCTATTATACGTCAATATATTTTTTTCTATTTTTATTCAAAGTAATAAAACAAAACTGATGAATAAATAATACGATGACCATTTATTTTAAAAAATACTCTAAGACAAATTTTACTGTTACTAATATATAAAATTAATTGTTATATGATTCAAAATAAAAAAATTATCTCAAATTTTAGAATCCATCTGCATTTAAATTATTATTTTTTGTGTGGTAAAACAATTAGCAAAAACACTTAATTTAAAATTTGTTAGCAACAAATCTAAATGATTTGAGTTAATTGTAACACAAAAATAAATATGAAAAGAATATGATTAGCATTTCACACTAAAATGATTGTGATTGGAGGGGATTAAACTGCTCATCCACTAAGCTTATAAATTAAAAAGAAAAGATGGTGATATTAATTTGACTCTTAAATCCTAATCTCTTATAGATGAACCCATATTTTCTTGCCCACTCAACCCTATCTATATTTTATAGTCATTGTGATGGCTAAACAAATGTGATTTAGCAAATCACAATCTTAATTAAATATATCATAAAGCATAAATTAAAGAAAGAAAAAGAGGTGGACAAGCAACATCAATGGCCTAACTCAAAAGATTTTTGATAATTAATTAATTGATTAATTATTTTTAAGTGTCTAATCTTTTTTTTTGTTGTGTGATTAAACACTTTAATTTGTCAACGGGGTGTGACAAATGTACATCGGCTGGTAAAAGTAATGGCAAACCCCGTCACTCCCGCTTTTTTTCCTTTGAAAACTGTGTCACCTCCACCAACATTTTTTTTTACTTTTTACCCTTTTACTTTTTTTACTTGTATCTTTTACTGGTATTATTATTTTTCTTTTAAAAAAATTAATGAATTAATTAATTAGTAACATATAAAACGGCGACAGGTGCGTGAATTGTTGGGTTGCAGCTTGTGCTTGACGCCAGCGGAACTGTATCCTTTGTGGGTCCCCGCACGCGTGAAGAACTCTCTCGCCTTTGCCTTTTGCAACGTGCTCCTCGCCAGCTCACCTCAGGCGTGTGCAGTGTATCCCTTTTTTTTTTTTTAACTATTAAATTTAAAAATTTAAGAATTTACAATAAAATTATGGGATAAAGTAGTAATTTTTCTCAAATTGTATTTAAATGTAAAATTTAATTTTTATTATTTTTAATTTAAAGAAAAAGATAGTACTTTATTGTATAATTTATTAAAATTTGAATAATATAATCTCCCTATGGAATAAAATATTAAATTTATTATTTACATCACGTCACTAATATAAGAAATTAAGATTATCATTCTTATAAAATGACTTAATTGTTAAAGAAGAGTTATGTATTTTAGGAATAAGATTATTCAATCCATAGAGTTTTTTAAAAAAATTTAGTTTAAAAATAGAATGTTAGTTGGATTTTTAGTTTTTAGATAAATAAAATTTAAATTTTGGGTTCAAATAATTAATATTTTGCATAATTTGAAGAATTTTTTAAAAATGACGATCAATTGTATTTAAATATTCAATTTTACTATTAACATTTATTAAGTAATTATGCAAATTAAAAAAATTCTTAATTTTTTTAAAGAATTAATGTGAAGATAAAGTATTAGACATTTGATGTCACATCTACTTGGAAATATAAGTTTAATTTGTCCATAATTCAGAAATGAAATTATTATTATATTGATAAAAAAAATTCAAAGTATATATTTCTTTTTTACTATAATTCCATACGTGTGTCTACGCATTGTGAATACAAGACATTGAATTCAATACATTACGCAGTGCGCTTGACTAGTCATACTTATAATGGTAGGAAATATGGAGAACGATTAATACATGGAAAATAGAATTTTGTCATATAGTAATTTATAACCATGAATGGAGTGCCAAACGTTCATTTATTTATTTTTTTAAATCATACAAAAATTTATGAGTAGAACACGCAATTGATGAACCTAATAATTACATATTTTGATAAAATATTTATAATTAGTACCAGTCGAGGATGTATTTTACATGTAAATATAAACTAGTAGTCAATCCATCATTTATGTGGATTGTAAATAATAAATAATATATATATTATAAAATAATTAATTAAATAATTTGAATAAATTAAAATTATAATTTAATTAAATATAGAAATAGAAATTTAAAATTATTTTATTTTATTATTTTTGTAAAAAATACATATATATTTCAATATATATCGTAATAATAATAGTAACTGAATTAATAAAATAAAATAAAAATAAAAATAATTAAAAAAATTAAAAATATAATTTTTGATGAAAAAAGTAACGTTTTAAATATAATAAATAAAATATTTTGTATAGAACATATATATTATAAAATAATTTTTTTTTATAAAAATATTATAAATTTTAAGAATTTAACGTTTAAATTTTTAAAAGTGAATATTAAATTATAAAAAAATATTTATTAAATTTTAAATTTAATAATTTTAGAACGAAATATTATATATATATATAAAACGTAATATTTCAAAAAATACAAAGAGAAATAAACTGAGGGACACGTGTTGATGATGAAAGGAGGTACGCATAGGATGCAGTAACATCGGATGATCTGGTGGAAAAATTTTTGGGATGGGATTGGGAACAGAGGGGACCAGTGTAGTTTATCTGAAGACCAGCTAAGCATAAATGGAGGGACCACTAAAAACAGAACGCGTGTCATTAGCTTTCGGCGTATCCACTGTCTTGTTGTATATATATATAAACATTCTGTTGGGATTTTTGTGATCTTGGGAAGGACTGACTTTTGTGTTTTCGTCAACGGAACGGAGGAGGGGACTTTTCGCCCGCCACTTGCTTCCTTCCGTCCCCTACTTTACCTTGACACGACGTCGCTTGGTCTTTCCTTTTTTTTTCTTACTATTTTTGGCCTTTTGATTTTAAATTAAACCTTAGCGTACCCTTGTTGGTGTCCTAATCCCAATATGTCGGATTTTGTCTTCATTGCAAAAGTAAAAAGAGTTTACAAATTAAAGTTTACATCGTCTAATTATTGTTGTTTTAAATAAAAAAGTTCATTATTTTAAATTATATTTTACCATAACCGTTATTTCTTTTATTTAATATTGTTGACAACTCTCCCGATATTCATAAAACTCAAATTGGTAATCTTCCAAAAAAAATTAAATTTCATACCTCTTAAACTAACAGATATTGGTATTGTAATTGCTATTTAATTTTTTGATTCAAATTTTAATAGCAATTCTTTTCCGCATGTTCATGACTTTGCTTATAATTTTGGATGTTAAAATGAAAAGCTGCATTTTTTTGGTTCCTTGAAAAAGTTGATAAATAAAATCAATGATGGGTATGTATTAAATGCTTGTTCATGACATTAACAAAGAAAAAAGAGGTCTTATTGGGTGCAACAAATATGGGATTTTTGGTTGGTACCAATAACCCAAAAATGGCAAGGCAAGGTACAAAGCATAAGCAATACACAAAAGGGTTGTGAGAATAATGTATTTGTATAACATTAAATATGACCACTCTTCCCCACTCTTCATGCTCAATATATATATTGGGGAGGAAACATGGTCCAAAAACTTGCAAGAAAAAAAAAAAAAAAAGAAGGCACGCCTAGCACAATGTAATGGGAGTGAGGAAAAAGCATCGGTGGGAGGACCCGAGCGTGGGCCGACAACCAAAATTTGGGCCCACTGTGCGGCGAGGAAATAGAGAAAACTCCTTCGCACCGGTCCCCATTACTATTATTTTAATTTTTTTTGGATTAATGATAATGATTTGCCGCTGTCACCTCTCGTTCCTTTTTATATTAATTTTGTCGAGAGAGAAAAAGAATATTTAATTCAAAGGAGAATATTCGGCGGCGGCACTTTATGTGACGCAAATCTCGGTTTTCCCAAGAAAGTAATTTAAGCTTGTGCCCTATCTGAGTTTACTCGCCTGTAAAATGCGCGTCAGTGCACACTCAGGTCACCGGTTGGATCTTCAGTCCAAACTAGTGTTAACATTGACTTCTCTCTCTCAGTAGCAATGGTTCTTCTCTGTTGACACGGGCAAAAGGGCGACATGGAGCCACTATATCTACTACACTTGAATGTAGTTCGATTACAGTCTTACTACTTGCAAATGATTCATGTTACTCAAATTCAAATTTTTAGAATTTGCCCTGTAAGAATCGGCTAAAGTTTCAAGATTTGAGAAAAACTCCTAAATTCAGCTTCTTTCGAAGCATTTCTGATGCACATCTCAACTTGAGGAAATTTCTGAAATTCCGGTACCCCTTTCCTCCTTTGTAAATTCAAAAGAGAAAAAGAAAGAACCATTTCATTTACAAACACGAAGCATTCTTATCATGTCAGAACTCCCACCTACATTGAAACGGCACATTTTATTTTGTTGTGGACATACAACCCCTATATGGTAATAATTGTGGTAGTTGCGCAAAATCTCACGAATTAATAAAACTAAACAAAATTGCACTACCATGGCCATAGGTGGCAAACTCCAGAGCCCACTGTCCAAGGCGCAGAGCTCTCCAAGCATTGGTCACTAACAATTTTTTTTTTCCCCAAGCTTACTGTTGCCTTGGTGTCCTCATATACCGCCTAAGTGGTGCATAGGAGCAGACCAGTATCATTGTACTGTCCAGGAAAAGTACTACAAACCCTATCTGATCGATCAGATATAGCAAAAGTGGGCTCAGGCCTGCCCTTAACGATCCCATGTCAGAATTGGAGTAATTTCCCATCGTTAAACAGCTATGCTATACGATAGAGTGAAGTTAGCCAAAACACTTCATGAATGAGTTGGACAAAAGAAAAAGTAAGATTTAGAATTATCCATTGAAAATAAGCCGAACTCTTTTAGAACAAGTACAAACAAAATTATCCGTAGGCAGGGACAAAAAACATATTCATAATCAATTAAAACAATTCCTATCTTTTCATTGTGCAACTCTTTTGTGACAAAGTCGAGGTTTTCAGTCTGAAATAACAGCATAAATTTTATTTTAAGGGTTCAAAATGATTTCTGCTGACATTGCTGTGATCTGGAGTACTCAAGAATTTGAACTTTGTAGACAGCAAAGCATCTAGCACAAAATCAATTTTCAGTATCTATTTACCGTGTAGATATTCAACAAGGTGCCGATCGAGTTCGAAATGTTTGGAGAGAAGTTTCTGCAAAACAAACAATCATGGAATAAATAGCAATAGCAATGGTGCCCAAATCAGCTTGGCAAAAACATATGGATCATTGGCAATACATGCAATACAACTTTAATTTACATTAAAGTTGTATTATACCAAAAAACACTGACTCTCAAGTATAGACTATGTTGCCCTCCAACGAACCACAAAGACCAAAATTTGAGCAACAAAGAAGATTTTGGCTCCTCGGGCAATTTTAAAATTTTATCCTCTGTTGAGAAACCAAAGAACTCCAAATGTGATGGATTAAACAATATATTAGCACAATCAATGAGTCACTCGTCAGTTTTCCATTATCACATCATTCATATGCAACTTGTAAAAAACTGGAAGGAGGCTAAAGCCAATCGTAAACAATAAATTTTTAAAGAATACCTATAGACATCAAGAAGAAAGTTTGGCAGCCAAAATAGGCGAAAAGGAAAATATTAAATATAACGGTAATTTAAGATGTACCACATTCAAAGTACCTTAGTTACCGGAGGATGTGAAGATTTTGGCTCAAAATCCCACTCTGGAAAGCGTGAAACCTCAGCAGCATTCTCAACTAATATATACGTGGGAAGTTGACTCATGCCCCCTACAGTTGACAGGTGACAGGTCCCCTCACAATCCACTTCACAAGAGAAAAATTGCAAAAACCAATGTGAAAGATGAAGTCCAAATGAGCTCATGTTACATATTGCTTACCGCCACTAAGTGATATTCCAAATTTTTCTGCCACATTTGGAAAGAGTCCAAGATCAATGATTCCAAATGATAAGTTCTTGTTTGAGTATCTGTTGCAAGAAAATATAATATACACAAACTAAAAAAAGCAAAATACCACCACTTGCAAAAGAAAAGGTAACAAACATCCAGGCAAAATACGATAATCACAAATTGACAAACTTACACAGTTGAGAGCTCGGGAAAACATCGACTTGCACGCACAGAAGCAGATGAACATGATGCACGGAATTCTACCTGCCAGAATTAAGATAGTTCTTCAGCTAAAGGTAAAAAACAATCAGGGGAAGGAAATCCATCAAACCAAGTACAGTGGGAAGATGTATCACACATTAAGTGCAAGCGCAGACTAATTTCCAATGAATGCTTTCTGCAACTTTGTCTGCATAATTAGTTTATACCGAATGCACAACCAAAGGAATAAGTGAACCTAGCTTGTTAGCAATGCACTAATAATCCACCAAACTTATCATCTTGCGAAAAACTATAAATTTGAAGATATTTTCCTATCCATCATCTAGTACTGACAACGCAGTGTATGACATAAAGGGAGGTCTTTTGTAGTGAGATGTGAAACTCATTCACCAATCATTACAATCAATAAACACTAATTCAGAGCCAGCAGTTGTGGTTTGTTCCTTCGCAAATTAAAAAACAAAATCCAAGAATAAGCCTTAGGAACTAACCAACCAGAATCTTGATGTGTTCCCTTCTGTCAGCAAGGCTTCTAACTGTAGTGGTGTTAATTTACTTGCAGCACCTGGAAAATCAAGTGAGATCGAAAAGGAAAGCATTTTAATGACCTGAAATTGTAAGCTCAATAATAATTCATAAGATGTGCATAATATCCATTAAGATCAATCGAAATTTACCCCATACCTAGTCCTTCGAAAGCAGGCTGTTGCGTTAAGATATATATAACTGCAAATGGAAAAGAACACAACAAAAGTGCACATAAATAAACATTTATAATACCATACACAAACCATTTTATTTGTGACAATAATTGCTCCTTGATATGGCTTTTCATCAAGATTAAAGCACAAAGCTCAATGTCATCAAAAGAAATAAGTAACTAAGACAATAAAGAAGAATGTGCAAACAACGGTTGTAGAATATTTTGTTTTAGCCATAGTTGCACAATGAGGCAGGCAGCCTAAAAACATTCAATTTCAAACATAAGAAAGCTGAACTCATCATCTGCATATATTAATATTCTGAAAATTCTCGTGTTGTCACCAGAACTATTTTTAATAGACATAGTAAAAAAGACAAAAAAATATGTACCTGAAAATACCACTATGTACCAGAGAGTCAAGTGGTAATCCAGTATCAAAGAAACCACAATAAGAAGAAGCTGAAATATAGTCATACAACTTGAGTCAGAGTAGAATAAGAAAAAAGCAGACAGGTTAAAAATAAATATTGAGTATCGCATGCTAAACAGCAAAATCTGGCATGAAGAATTTTAACACCTGATTGAGAACGCTAAACAAATTCCATACGGTAACTGACTATCCATATGCCCTCCATATTTTATTTTATCTTGCTATAACAAAGAACAAGAGTTCAATGCTTTAGTACACAGTGCTGATTATGAATATTCAAACAATCAATGCACCTTGAATTTTTATCATAGTTTCTACCACTGGTCATATTTCAATAACTGGCCTAAGCTATCAATTCCACTGCAGACAAAGTGCATATGGTAAGCAAAGCAAAGCAAAAAAATGCAAAAATGTAGAAGAAAAAGAAAATTGAATGAATCACCTTTGCATAAAACAGCACATCAGCAATAAATGCTTCCCAGGTTTCTTCTTTCACAAACTGTCAAACATGAGGGAGGGAAAATCACTAGAATTAGCAGATAAAATAAAATAAAAATACTAATCCATCTTAAAAACTGATAGCAAATGCAATTGACTATGCAATCAAAATCATCATCACATCATGATTTTTTATTTAAAAAAAAAACTCCTGTAAATGCTCAAGGCCTAGTTTGGAAAAAACACTTTGACATGATTCCATTTCATTACTAAATACAACGGAATCGAATTCTCACAATTCTAGAGTTTCATTTTCAAAACAAAAGACAAAATTCCAAAGAAAAAAAATCTAAAATTGAAACTTGATATGATTAATCCTTAAAATCTAAAATTGAAACTTGATATGATTAATCCTTCAACAACTGATCAATAAGCACACATTTTTAACACAATATGCTCAAATTGTACAAAATGGAAGTTAAAATTAACAGGAATTAGTTCAATTGCAGCTGAAAAGAAGACTATTTTACCTTAATGGAAGCTAAAACAGCAACTGCGAGTATCGCTTGAATCTCCTGCATAAACAGAAAATTAATAAAAATAAAAATGAAACGATGCAGCAGAGATCAAGAGAGGAGACATACGCGATAAAGAAGACGATGAGCGACGTGAGGAGAGAGCAAAGATGAGGTGGAGCAGCGAATGGCGAAATAGGAGAAGAAAGCGAGGAAATGAAATAGATAAAACGGCTCCGATACCATCAGATTCAGCCATTCCAAAGGATTGCAGCTATAGCCTCTGTTATCGGGCAGCTGCTTCTTCTTAATCTTCTTCTTCTTGTCCATTTCTTCTGTTGATTGCCTCAAACAAGCTCCGCTTCGATTCGATTCCAATTGTTGTACTGTAGATTGGAAATGTGAATATTTATAGATGCATTAGCGGGAGTGCAATGCAGCCGATAATATTTCTGAGCTCTGACTACCTGCCTGCTGACAAGCTTAATAGATCAAGTTTAAATTTTAAAATTAAAATAATTTATCAAAAAATATGAAACTTTACTTTAAAAATGTAATATATTTATTACAATAGATAAATTTAAAATATATATTATTATATTTTGTTAAGTTAAATATTTAATAATTTACAGATACAGTTAGAAAGATATTAGACAATAGATGGATGGTTTCGTATAATTCATATCTCTTGACAAGATATAATTGTCACATCAATGTTGAGATTTATTCACGATTGAAGACAGTTAAATACTTGTATAAGTACATTTATAAAGGGCATGATAGAGTTGTAGTTCATGTTGGTTAAGATGATGGAAACCACGAGGTAGATGAGATACCACAGTTTCAAGATGCACGATGGGTCTCCGCTCAAGAGGCAATTTGGAGAATTTTTGAGTTTTTAACTTACAGTTACACCTTCCTCACAAGCACTCTGTCTCATTTTGGAAAGATAAAGACTTGCGCCATGTTCTTCAGCAAGATAATATTTCTAAGATTATGCTCACTGAATTTTTTAAGACATACATTATTGATGAAAGAGCAAGTGGGTTACTTTATAGAGAGTTTCCAGAGCATTATGTTTGGAATAAGAAAATAAAATGTTGGGCAAAAAGAAAAAAAAGGAGAAGTTTATAGGGCGTGTAAATGCAGCAAATCCAATTGAAGATGCACAATACTAAATATATTTTTTAAAAACATAGGTGGTTTATATGCTTTTTATTTCTAAGTTTATTAACTGCATATTTTGTTTACTAATGCACCTTATATATTTCTATTATTTATTACTTGAAGGTGAAAGATATTATTTGAGACTGCTATTGAATCATGTAAGAGGACCAAAGTCATTTGATGATTTATTAGTTATGGATGATGTGCCATGTTCGACATTTAAGGATTCAGCTATGAAAACAAGATTGTTTGAATATGATAATAGTGTCTCAGAATGTATGACTGAAGCAGTAACTTTCCAAATGCCAAGTGAACTTCGCAGACTTTTTGCCACTTTGTTAGTGTATTGTGAGCCAGTTGATGTAAGAAAACTATGGAATGATCACTTTGAAGCAATGTCAAATGATTTCAGAAAGATGCATAAAGGTTCACTGCAAACACAAATTTCATGCACTTTGAAAAGCATAGACTTCTATTTGCAAAGCATGGGAAAAGATATTAAGAAGTATGACCTACCAAAGATGCCTAATGACCACTCAAATTTAGAAGCTTCAAATTTGAGGGAAATTACTGATGAGCTGGCAGTAGAGATTCCACAAGAGGACCTTGAAGCTATAGA
>CATIWM010120126.1:0-13032 GCA_949671775.1 Mallotus repandus | reverse complement strand
TATATATATAGAGCAAAGGTTTTGGTACAGTGCAGGTGTATGAGCAGTGGAGAAACCAATGATGAGTGAAAGGCTAGAAATGAAAACTAGAAGGATGCGAGACTAAAAATAAAAATGTAAAAGCTAAAATTGAAAAAACATAATGGGCCATACCATAAAAGAAATAGGTCTGATCAAACAAGCAATTTTTTATAATTTCCTCTAATTATTATTATTATTATATATACATATATATATATACAGCTACCAATCAAAACGATATATTTTTACCAAAAAGTATATTGTTTTGATTTGTGTAAAATAAATATAATTTTAGTTTATTTGTGGATAATAAATATAATTTTAATTAATAATATAAATTTGTCTACTATATAAATTTTTGAATTTCTATTTTGGACCGTATCATATCGATCCATTCTGATAGAATTGAATCCCGGTACCGAATAGTCCCAAAAATGGGGTAATACCAATATAAAAATTTTAAAATTAAGTACTAATACTGAAAATTTTATTTTTAAAATCTCTGGTTTCAGAGATTATAATTTCCGAATTTTTCCGATCCGTGCTCACCTTTTTTTAAAGAATAAAAATCTGCCCAAATCAGAAAGCTACAAAACTATCAGAATAGTGGGTTCTTTTTTCTTTTTGTATGTAGAATTTTTTTTTTATTGGCAATCATATGTTGAGTCCATCATCTTTTTATTTGAATATTATACCAAAAAATATAATAAATAAAAAATAAATGACATATCTGTACTTATTTTGCATATTTTCAACTAGAACCAATAGTTTTATTAGTTCAAAAATTTTGAATTATCCAAACTGACTTTATAAACTAAAAAAATTAATCAGATTTAGATTGTTTGTCATTACGAACATTGATAATCAATCAGGATATATCATATATTTAGCAAATTATACTCATTATTTAGGTTGATTCATCAAATTTAAAGCTGAAAGTTTGGGAATTATTTTTTTTTTTTAACTTTTAGTAAAACTAAAATCCTCCCATTGAAATTATTATCTTCTAAAAATACAAACTTTTAATATAGTGAATAAATAAAATAGTTATTTCTTTTAAAAGTATTTTAAAACTTATAATTTAAATTTTATCATCATTAATTTATAAAATTAATTTTTATTTAATTAAAAAAACTCTTATTATTATTATTATTATTATTATAATGCTAACATTTAAATTATTTAATCTTATTATTATTATAATAAAAAGTTTCTAAGCAAATTAAATTCATGATGTCTTAAAACCTTAAATTGATTCCATCAAAAAAGAAAATTGTAATTAATTCGTAGCTAAATATAAATTAATACCTTATCTTTATAACAACTAAGATATTTTTTTTTTAAAAAAAAACAAAGAACCATACTCCACTTACAAGGTACGTACTCCTACATATAATCTCTGTATTTGTTTTCTTGTCATGATATTGAAGCTTATGACATCCGGGACCCAATAGCTATACTTGTGTTTATCTTCCACAACATCACTCTTTACTTTAAAAATAAATATATATATATATTTTTAAAAATAAATATATTTTTGAAGTTGTAAAAGATTTAAATTCAACAAAATATTTAATTCTAATTTTTTAAAATAATTTTCTAATTTAAATACTAACCTTTCAACTTTTACTATATCAATTTAAGTTGAAAAATACCAACATAAGAAATAAAATTAATAAAAAAGTGTGTAAAAATTTATATTTTTATTAATTTAAAATATGATTAATTTTAAAAAAAATAAGGAGATAAAAAAATTTATATTTTTATTAATTTAAAATCTAACATAAAAGGAGATAAGGAGATATAAGAGAGGAAAACATTAAATATACACTACTATTTATAATCTTACAAAACTAGTTTAAGAATTTTTTTAGAATTAATGAAATTATTAAAAAATATTTTTATTACTTAGTTTATATTTTTTTTTCTAAAAATAAAGTAAATTTAATTTATAATGAAAATAAAATAATTATTTTTTTTAGAAAATAAAATAGAATAAAAACATATAAGTGCCCAAACTTGCGTTATGGATAACCTGAGCAGAACTAGCCGTTGTAGAAACGGAGATAAAGAAGCAACCGGAGCAAATTGGCTGTTAATTCGAACAAGTGGAAATGCAGTCGTCTGTACTGCTCCGTCGTTTCTTCTGCGTTAGCTCACCGGCAGCGGCAGCGACAGCAGCTGCTGCTTCTTCTTCTTTTCCTAAGAAGAAGCCTCTCATTTTCTTAGGCTCTCCTCAGGTCTAATCTTTTGTTTCATTACGTTATTTACTCTGTTTTTTCGGTAATAATAGCAACTGTGCGATAATTCTTCTTGTAGGTATCTGCAACCGTACTAGATGCACTTTTTAACGCATCTTCAGCTCCCAATTCCATCTTTGAGGTATTAACTGGTTTCTTAAATTCCAATTCCTTTCTTATTTTCTTCATTTGTTGTGTGTTTTAATTTAGGGCTTAATCTGTGTTTTCTCTTATACAATTGTGTTAATTACTACATGAATTGGTGAAAATGTGAATTTTGTTTCAAATCTTGGATATAAATCTGCTGGTTGTTACTCTTAATAGAAATGAGTTCAGAATTAAATGGATTTAGGGGTTGCAATTTGTATGTAAATTCAGTGCTATTTTACTTGAGATTTATTAATTTGATGACTTACAAGGCCTGGCTTGACCTATCTTAACATTTTTGCTAATTTATTTTTAATATGATGATGTTTTGTTTAAGTTGCTTTAAAAAGATAGGTTTTTTCTTCTCCATATATATGGGTTGGATTTATATAGTATGCTATAGGTAGCGGCTATTGTTACTCAGCCACCTGCTAGGAAAGGTAGGGGAAAAAAGCTGATGCCTTCACCAGTTGCTCAGTATGCACTCGATAGAGGCTTCCCTTCTGACCTCATTTTTACACCAGAGCGCGCTGGAGAGGTATAGTAAAAATTATGTTTTTGATGAATAAATAGTTCACATCTTTGTGAAGGATATTTAGTTTCACTTTAAATGCAATGCAGGATAGTTTTTTGTGCAGCCTAAGAGAATTGCAGCCTGAACTTTGCATTACGGCAGCCTATGGGAACATTTTACCTACCAAGTTTCTCAATATTCCATCAATGGGTAAGTCAATATTGTGTAAATACCTTTGCTAAAGAAATTGAAAATTTTGTTTCTCTTTTACCTTTGAAATGGATATGCCATGTATAATCATATGATAGATTTAACATGTTGAGGTGTATTCGAAGAGAGTTGTTAATCATCACTGCAGCAATACATTGTTATAAGTTTTACATTATTATTGCCATTTTCAGCCTTGATGTTTATAAGTTTGGCTTGGTTCTTTTTTCGCCTGATGTGAGCTTGAATGGGGCTTCGATCTTGAGCAAGGCTTAATGCATAAACTACAAGTTTTCATCCTAATTAAATTTAGAATACATAATTTTTAAATGATTTTCCACCCAGCCAGATATAGCCCAATATAATATAGTTAAGTTTTAGGCCACCGATTGTATGGATAAGCTACATATCATCAATAGATTAGCCACATATTATTGATGTTATATGAAACAGTAGGAGGGTGGCTACTTTTATATGAAGAGGTGTGATTCTGTGGCTTTGCATTACCAGTGTGGTACACAATGAATATGAGAAGAGGTGCAATGGACCTTCCATGAAAGCTTCCTTTTCTAATTTGTACACTATTACAAACTCAGGATACTTAACAAAAGTAGAACTTTTGTACCATTAGTTGTTATTCCTGCACAGTTTTACCTTCATTTCTTTGAACTTTGTATTAAGTGCATCTGTCATTGCAAAAAGTTCATAATGTCAAATAGGTGGTGAACAAAGTGATTATACTTTGGTTAGCTATCTGGAACTTAGTCTTAGCAAAGTTAGATGAAGGAATGGAATCCATCTATATGTCGATAAGTTAAAATTTATAAAATTGAATCTTGTGGTTGTATGCATCATTCATAATTTGTCTTAGAAGTTTGTTCACATGCCTTTTGATTTTTGTTTTTCATTTTCTGAGCTTCATTCTCTGTTATTGAGTGTATAGATTAGAGAAAACATGAGAAAAAAGCAAGCTAGAGTGTATAAATTTATTTTTGTTGGTTTTGCTTCACTCCAAGCTCAAAATGATCAATATAAAGGCTTGTCACTGAGAGCACCTCAGCATTACTCTAATGATCAACTTCAAGCTTTTGCAACCAATGACAGGTTCACATCCTGTAATGTACATGAATACCAAAGATGCTCCGCTTTTTTTTTTTTTTTTTAACACCATCCTTGTGCTTATAGATCATGACAATTGGGTACTAAAGCTGTATTTTGACATTGAACTGAAATGTGATTATTTATTATTCATTGAACTGAAATGTGATTATTTATTATTTTGTTAAGTTTCTCAAGTTTGTGATTTTCTCAGGGACAGTAAATATACACCCTAGTCTACTGCCACTTTATCGTGGTGCTGCTCCTGTTCAAAGATCATTGCAGGTCCCTAATTTTTATGTGTTTTCAATGTGTTAGTTATATCAAGTGATTATACATTCCTCTGTCATGGAATTGCATTTGTAAATTTCTGCATCAGGATGGTGCTAAAGAAACTGGTGTATCCTTAGCCTTTACAGTTCGTGCTCTAGATGCTGGACCTGTCATTGCCCATGAAAGACTGGCTGTTGATGATCAAATTAAGGTAAAATGATGCTCATGTAGGTTAACTGTAGATGAAGTTTTTTATCAAATTTTGCACAAATTTTTTGACCTCAATAATCAGTATTATTAATTGCATTAGAGCATTTAGCACTACACTTATGAGGTTGATATCTGTTATTGCTACTCCAACCTTGGTCCCTACCTGGCCTGGGAATATAGCCCTGGGATAGTCCCAACCTGAGCATCTGTGCTTGTAATTAGCTCAACGCATTTTTATTGTGCAAAGCAGAGGTTCCCTTAGTCTTATGCCCTATAATCGGATTTATTTTTCTCCATTCAGTTGCACATGTATGGCCATGGAGCAACATTGCCAGTAGTGACTAGTTTATCATGGTGATTTAGTTAGTGTTAATCCTTTACATGCTATTCTTGGCTTAACAGGTATCAGTTCATTCAAACATCTTATGACTTAATTTGCACTGATTAACACTTGCAGGCTCCTGATTTACTTGCTTTGCTATTTTCTGAAGGTATATTGTATATTAATTCTCTAAATTTTGCTGTGTTATATTCATTGTAGCTACTCTTTCATATGCTTTTGATACATCTTTAGCTTTTTGTTAATAAATTAAGATTTTCATATTTTTGTTTGTTTCCAAGTTATCATAAATTCTAAGGCCTAGGCATTCATGTTATCGTCTTGTGGGATATAATGGTGTTTCAATTTTTGTTTCTGAGGTACATATTTCCACCCTGATATTAGTTTGAGATAAAGCTCCTATTGAGGACAAGTTGAGAGAAGGTAGTTTGAGTTGGTTCAAATATGGGAAGCATAGATCCACAGGTGCTTTCAGTTAGAAGGATTGACAATAGTAGGATAAATGGAGTGGTAAAAGCTAGAGGTTACTTTGGGACTAAGGCTTATTAGTTGAGTTGAGTTTGAGGTTGAACTGATGTAGCATTATATTTAGTGGACAATTAATTGGTTTTGTTCTTTGGTCAAGCATTTCTTCTGATGAATATACTTGCAACTGAATGATATACTCACAACTGAACAGGATCTAAGCTTCTTATTCATGAGCTTCCAGCTATATTTGATGGATCAGCTAAGGCAAAAGCTAAACCACAAGATGATTCTAAAGCTACTTTGGCTCCAAAGGTAACTTCTTTCTGCTTGTATGTTTTGCAAATGAAACTGTAAATTTCTCTTAATATAAATGGCCGCAAAGGATTACACCATATTATGTAATTGCCAAGATCATATTTTTCTGATACAAGTCCAAGATTATATATAGCATGTCCTGACAAACTGTGGCCTTGTAAAATGTGCATCAGTGTTGAGTCGTTGCTTTTGTTTATTATTGATTTTCTGAACTATGCTATACTAGTATTCTCCAGAATACTTGAAAAGGTAGGCACCCTCTTTTCTCTCTCTGATTTGATACTTTATTCTTATCATTTTGAAAGGGCCTCCTTTTTAGAGAATTTATGCTTGATCTGCTGATAGTAAAATAATTGCTATAGCCATTGCTTTCCTCCAATGTTCTTCATAGTTTCTCTGCTTTATGCAGATAACTGTTGAGGAGTCTTGGCTCTCCTTTAATGAAGAAGCTTTGGTCCTGCATAATAAAGTAAGCTTTTCTTGCCTTTTCCATTCAATCTCACTGTAATGGGCTGATGATCTCATGCAGCCCTTTTCAGGTTCGTGCATTTGCAGGGTGGCCAGGAACACGAGCTAAAGTAGCAGTTGTGGATAGAAAAAATGGTCACCGAGATATTATAGAACTGAAGATCATTACTACAAGAATTTGCCACCACAGCAATATCCAGAGAGATGAAGAGGATGACATCAATTTTTTCAAGGGTTCTTTGGTGTTCCCTTGTGGACAATCGACTGCACTTGAGGTTGGTACAGCTATCATGTAATTGACACCATAAATCATCAAAGAAATTTATGTTAACAAAAAAAATGTGTGCAAAAATGAGTTAAGAATCTGTTTAGATAGGAATATGACGCATAATGAAAGAAACAAAGTAACAGTTAAGCTTTGCTTATTTTGATGTTTTCCAATCCAATTAGGTATTGGAAGTTCAGCTTCCTGGCAAGAAGGCAGTAAGTGCAACTGCGTTCTGGAATGGTTTGAGAGGTCATAAGCTAAAGAAGCTATAGCAGATGAAATCTAGTTAGGTAGGATATTTTTTGATTCTTTAGTTCTAGTTTCTTAACTCCTTGATTATGCATATTTTTTTTACTTTTTGTGTCATGATGATCAACTTAAGTATATTTGTCAATGAACAAAATTTTCTAATTGTCAATGAACAAATTTTCTAATTGGTTCCTGCTAATTTTCAGGTTATTTTGCTTTTTTTTTTTCTTCTTTTCTTTGGATTAATATTTTGTTTTTGGAACAACCCTTTTTGAATAAAAGCTTTGAAATTTTTTAAAGTCTCTGTCCCAAAATTTAAAATGATTAAAGAATTTCTCTTCTTATGGCAAAGAGATATGGAAAGAAAATCTCAGTATTCACTAAAGATAAGGATCTATTATTATGTATATTTAAGCATTTGAATGGCATATGTGATCATGTGGAGTAGTAGTAGAAGAGTAGTTTAGCAGAGTAAGGAGAGGGATGAACTACTGGAAATCATTGGAATGGGAGGTGATGGTGCACCCAATATCAAGACGAGAGGTTTGGGTCCTTATAAACTTGTCTCTGTGGGAATGAGACCCCTCACCCACACGAGGTGCTGAGGTGCCTTTTCCAGGATAAAAGTGTGTGGATTGTGGGCTCCCCTGCCAAAGCGGACAATACCTCATAAGCGCGTCTACCATATGTGGGCTTTCCTGCCAAGGCGGACAATACCTCACAAGCGCACCTACCATGTGTCAAGATTTGGGCTCGGCACCATCAGTGGCGCCATCTGTGGGCTACCTAAGCCCCCCTCCTCTAGGGCTATGATGGTGCACCCAATATCCCACGTCGGTTAGGAGACAAGGAGGTCTTTATAAATTCAAGTCTCCCCTCTACCTCGTGAGGCGCCTTTCCTAGATAGACTCCCCCGCCAAAGCAGACAATACCTGCCAAAGCTGCCAATACCTCACAAGCGCACCTACCATTTGTCAGAATTTGGGCTCGGCACTATCAATGGCGCCGTTTGTGGGCTACCCAAGCCCCTTCCCTCCTTTAGGGCTCTGATGGTGCACCTAATATACCATGCCCCCTCCTCTAGGGCTCTGATGGTGCACCCAATATACCATGTTGTGAGGCACCCTTCCCAGATAGACTCCCCTGCCAAAACGGATAATACCTCACAAGCGCACCTACCATGTGTTAGGATATGGGCTCGGCACTATCAGTGGTGCCGTTTGTGGGCTACCCAAGCCCTTCCTCTAGGGCTCTGATGGTGCACCGCGCACCTACCATGTGTCAGAATTTGGGCTCGGTACAATCAGTGGCACGGTGCCATCTGTGGGCTCTATCTTTCATTACCGCATCCCGTCGCCCACCGGAAACAACCCTCTCATCAATTCCTGGATCTGCCACATAGTAACTGGCTTCCTGCCCAGATCTTGTTATTCCAACAATTGGATTGATTAGCTCTCGTCCTTCCTTCTCCTGGTCCATCCGATTGGAAAAGCCAAAAAGAGGACGGAGCTAATGGCACCTTTCACGAAAAAAGAATGAAAAAGCTTTTGCGACATGTGCCAAATAAAGACACTTTCTTTCCTGTCTATTCCTAATGAACTAATTGAAAACCCCTGTCCTCAAGCCAAGAGACTAATGAGGGAAAAGACCTCGTGGAAAGTAGAGTAGCTAAGTGAACAGCTGGTATCCCTTTTTCTTTTTGAATATTGAATACCTAATTCAGGGTTCACATTTTTCCCTTGGGTGCCATCCACTTTTTAGCTAACCCACATTACCCAAGCCGAGGTAGGGCTCTGATGGTGCACCCAATATCCCACATAAGTTAGGAGACGAGGGGGTCCTTATAAACTCAAGTCTCCCCTCTCCCTTGTGAGACGCCCTTCCCAGCAAGGGACAAAATCAACTGAGCTACATGAGGTGTGGGTTGTCCGCTTTGCCAAAGCGGACATGTCTACTATGTGTCTAGCATGTCTATTATGTGTCAAGATTTGGGTTTGGCACCAGGGGCGAAGCTAGAAATTTAGCAAAAGGGGGGGGGGGGGGGGGGGGGGGACAACTAAATGTACAATAAAGTTATATGAACTAAAAGAATAATATATAATAAAGTTTGCAAGTTAAATAGTCATAAAAAATTATAAAGCTAACATAAGAACTTCTTTATTTAAGATTCGCCCGCCGCTCTTTCATCAAATAAAAGTCATCTATTATTTTGTCCATTGTAAATTTTTCTGCAATTTCCTTCTCAATGTACACGAGCATAGAATCTCTAAGAAATTCATCTTCCTTTATACTTTGAAGTCTCGTCTTAAAAACCTTCGTAGCTGAAAAAGCACGCTCTGTAGTTGTTGAAACAGGAAGAGTTAAAATAAGTCGAATCAATCTATCTACTAATGGATATAGGCTTCTGACTTCCCTGTTTCTACAAATCCTCTGCATAAATCAGCAATAGTAGATAAGTTCCTCAAAGATGGATGGTTGGGTACATCAATCTCATAATGCTGCAGTTGAAATTTTAAAAGAATCAATTCTTGATTAGAAAAATCATGAGGATAAAATTTCTTTGCAAGAGTGCATATATTATCAACATTGAATGATATGAAGCCATCTTTAGGATCCAAGGTTGTGCTCAAGATAAGAAGCTCTGTTGCTTGCTTATTGAACCTACTGTTTAACTCTTGTAATTTGACGGTCTATAGCAGTTGTAAATATATCCACCCGATAATGACTCCACCTTTACTGTGTCCTTTTGACGATAAGTTTGAATTATGTCAAAAGCATTCATATCAGGAACTTGAATAATGATACCACTTCTTATAGCAAAGCTTCCCAACCTGAATTTCTCAACTTCTAAATCAATAGATTAGTATTAGAAATAATATGCATCGCATGTAAAATGTCTTGAGATTTTTGTTGCAAAGTCCGGTAAAGAACATTAGTAATCCCCAATATCTCTTTCATCACATGCAAAATAAAAACAAAGTCAAATGACATTAGCAACTTAAGAGGAAAAGTAGCATCACCGCGCTAAGAATAGAAGGATCCTTCAGTTGCTATATTTTTGAGAACTGAACAAGTTGCACTGAACATTCTAATAAGACTACAAATAGAATTAAAATGAGAGCTCCATCTTGCTGAGGTCGTTGCAAAGCTCCTATTTTATTAGCTCCTTTACCAGTATCAAGTTCAGCAATATCAATGAGATGTTCAATTTCAGGTGCTTGACTGGCTTGTAGTTCATCATTGCGTTTACAGGAAGCACCAACAATATTAATAACAAAAATAATATTTTGAAAAAATGAGTGAACATCTGGCACTTCTCTAGTTGCAGCAACAAGAGCTAACTGTAATTGGTGAGCTAAACAATGCATATAGTATGCATAAGGACAATCTTTAAGAAACAATGCTTGTAACCCTTTCCACTCTCCACGCATATTACTAGACCCATCATACCTTTGACCACGAATATTTTGAACACTAAGATTATGATGAGATAAAATAGAACAAATCTCATGTTTAAGAGTTATTGCAGATGTATCTTTAACATGCATTAGATCTAAAAATCTCTCCCGTACAAATCCACCTACATCAACAAACCTCACAACAATAGCCATTTGCTCTCTGTTAGATTCATCTCTAGCTTCATCAACAATTAAGCAAAATTTAGAAACACTAATTTCATCCCGGATTGCTTTTTGTATATTTCTAGCATAAACATGTAAAATTTCTTTTTGAATTGTTGGTGAAGTGTATTTAGCATTATGTGGAGCATTTTCTAAGACAACTCTATCAACATCCTTGTTATATGATGCCAACAAGGTTAATAATTCAAGAAAGTTACCTTGATTCTCTGAAGTTGCACTCTCATCATGCCCTCTAAAAGCACATGCTTGAAAAGTTAGCCATTGAACAACATGTACTAAAGCTTTTACATGCAGTCGATTATCTAAAATCTGTTGAGAAGTCTACTTTTGGATTACCTTTTCAATATGGCAGGACTGATTCTTTAAATCTTCAAAACATTTAACTGCCTTGTTATGTGTAGAATTAGGAGTTTTTCCTATATGAGTTAAAAATGCACAAGTGCTTCCATAATTGACTTTTCTCCAATTTCTTAATCCTGTCGCAGTAAATGTATTTGATCCCGGTTTTCCACTAGATTTTTTGGCAAAAATATAGCATGGAAGACAAAAGGCAGCATCTTTTGCAGGTGAATACTCTAGCCATGAAATTTTTTTAAACTAATGAGATTGAAATCGACGTTGATGATTTATTGGACTAGAGAAGGGATATTCAAATTCAGCTTCAAGAACTCGATATAACCCTAAAGTTAATAATATATGCTCTTCGAATTTCATCTTGCTGATTAATTGGATATTCCTAAATTTGAGGCTATAAACCTAGATCACGAATTAAAGAAGCAATATCAGCTCTTTCATAATCAATTCGTGGAGTTTTAGAAGGTGGCTGTTCAGGAATAACATCGTCACTAGCTACCGAATCCACATCATTAGTTACTGAAATCAAATCATCAGTTGCTGAATTCTCTATGCTTGTAGCCTTCTCTTTTTTCTTAAAAAAAGAATCGATGGTCGTTGACTTTAACATATTATAACCTAATATAAAAATAAAAATATTTAATCAACAAATTACATGTATTATGTATTCAATATTTGAAAGGAAAAAAGAAGTGTTATTTTTTTTAGGGTTTGCGGTAGATCTTTGAATTATGAAACTAAGAGGCAATTTGTGTTTTGGTAAAATATATAATGAACTTAAAAATTTATTAAAACTACATGTTTATTTTTGTAACATGACCACCAATCCTATTTTACCAATACTAAAATAATTCTACTAATTTTTTTGGGGGGCCCACATTAATATTCAATACTATATATAGAGAAAATTTTAGAAAGTTTGGGGGGGGCCCATTCCCTCTGCCCCTGGCTGCCACCCGTGACGGTTCGAACCCCACGACTCCCCCCTCCTCCCTTTGGTAAAAGAAAAATTTAGTTTGTAAATGAATTTAAATAATAATAAATAAATGAAGTGATAAAAGTAGACTTGGACTAGACTTTGAGTATAAAGGTAGGCAATTCTACCCGTTGGTTATGGGCGTACGAAATTTACTATCATTTCTAACCCTTCACAAGTACAATAAATTAGTTCTAACTTCTAAGAAAAACTGTTTTATTTTATGAACGGTTATCTGTCTGGGGCTTCCCTCTGAGCCGTTCCTACCTGCAAACTTCTTGACAGGGTGTTTTGTGATCATTCTGCATTCGCATTAATCATCCTGCATTCATACACAGTAACTGTTTTTACTGTTCAAACATTCAAAAGTCTTACATACCTTCCCTCTTATGTGGATACCAGCCTCGCGGCTTTTAATGCTCTGGTTGGTTTAACGAAACATAAGGAAGGCTGCATAAAATCGTCATTTGCTTCATGGTATTAGACCCATTTAGATCTGGGACAGAAAGTGGTATCAGAGCCTCAGGGTTAGGGTGTTTTCTATCTTAAAAATATTTTAATTTACATTTTGAAATTTAAACAGTAACTCTTTATTTGAACAGTGATAGGTATTGGGGAAGTAGTAAGACCCGTTGTTGCCGTGGTTAGGCGTTGAGGGCAGTAAATCTTGTGACCATTATCCTGTTCAAACCAAAGTTTTAATGTTTTAATTTTTAAAATGAATTTAGAAAGTTTTTTCTGTAGAAATCATTCTATCTCAAACTCTTCTACCTCTGACTCAACCGAGTCTAAACAGGTGATCAGTTCTGATGAAGTGATCATCAAAGATTTTCCTAAACAAATTGATGACTGGGAAATTCCCAAGATTCATAAAAAACAGATTTACGAATCTTCCAAACTCTCTTTTTTAAGAAATGATTTTACAATCAAAACTGAAGAAAGAGATATTCAACTCTCCAAACCTTTTGAAGAAATCCAACTTCTTTCTTCAAAATCTTTACAAAAACACTGAGAACGGTCTTACAAATACATACATATAGGCCTTGTTCAGGTAGGAATCAAACCTCTTACCAGGGAAAGCCTAAATACTTCCATCCTAGCTGTCCTCAGGGATGCTAGATTTCTTGACTTCTCTGACTCCTTATTAGGAACGGTTGAATCCAGTCTTAATAAAGGTCCGATAAGTTTCAACTGCTATCCAAACTTAACAGTCTCTTTAAATGATAAACATGTTTTAAAGAGC
>CATIWM010120108.1:0-65640 GCA_949671775.1 Mallotus repandus | reverse complement strand
AAGACTAAAAGAAGTTGGTATTCCGTATCCAGAACTCCTGGTTGTGGTGCTAGCTTGTATTAGAGAATCGAGTTACCACCACTTTTCATTTGTCCCAGTTATTACCCTGGGTGGTGACTCCTCATCTCCATGCCATGTCTTTGTGACAGTGGTTAGTGTGTTCCCTAGAGCCCTGAGCTCAAACAGTGTCGCGGTTGCAATAAACTTGGGCGCGCGCTAAACCCCGCTGTCTACAATAACCTTTCGCGACTAACCTCGCTTTGTATCTCTTAATTGACCTATCCGCCTTATATTTGATAGAAAATACCCATTTATATCCTACTGTTCATTTCCCTTCAGGCAAGGTAACAAGAGTCCATGTTTTGCTTTTCACCAGTGCCTCGATTTCTTCATTTATGGCTTGAGTCCATTTCAGGTTTGTCAAAGCTTCTTGAACACTAGTGGGAACATGATTCAAGGATAACTCTTACACAAAAGTTTTGAGGGGCTTAAAGAGCTTTTTTGTTGAGACATAATTGGCAATTGAATACTTTGACCTTCGATCCTCAACATTTGGAGAATATATGTTTGGTGGTTTGCCATGATTATGCCTAAAAGGTAAAGTGTAACCAACAGAAGTATTCATGTCATTAGAGTTTTAAGGTGGAGTAGAAGAATTTACCTCATAAATATTCTCAGGAGATGGGTCTTTAGGTATTGAGGGGGTTGAGGTCTCTATTTCAATTGGAAGTGCCATTGTAGATGTCTTTCTCAAAGCTATATCAGTTGGAGAGGGTACCTCATTGACCACTGGTTCTATCATAGAGAGTTCCATATAGTCTACCAATTCTATAGAAGTAGGTAGAGAATAATTCAACTCTTCACTCTGAATCTCCCCCTAAAGAGAAGAATTAGATGCAGAAGGAAACTAGAAATTTTCATATTCTATAAAAGTGACATCCATGGTAACATATGCGTGCTTAGTGGCTAGATCGTAACATCGATATCCTTTTTGGTGTAAGGCATAACCCAAGAATAAACATCAAATGACACATGGATCAAGTTTCGTGTGTTGATTTTTATGTAGATGTACAAATGCTACACAACCAAAGATGTGAGAGGAATCGTCAATACGGATGGTAGAGAAATATGTGAGGAAAGAGCTTGTAACGGCGTCTTATAATTTAAGACTCAAGTGGCATTCGATTGAGGAGATGTATAACAGTAGCAATAACATCAGCCCAATGTCGGTTAGGTACATGTGTTCCAAGTAATAGAGCACGAGCTATTTCGAGTATGTGGCGATTCTTTCTCTCAGCAATGCCATTTTGCTGAGGGGGCATGACGTCTCATGGAGTAATCCATGAAGATTAAAGTACTCCCGGAACTGCTGATTCATATATTCCCCACCATTATCAAACCTGAGAACCTGAATTTTAGCTAAGAATTGAGTTTGAATCATTACATGGAAAGCTCAAAATGCAGTTAACACTTCATCTTTATGTTTCAGTAGATACAACCATGTCATGCGGGTACAATCATCAACAAAAATTATAAAGGGATAATGACATTTCAAGTCCTATAAGTATAGCCAATTTCATAATTAAGTCCTGTAAGCTAATTCCTTCTCAATTGAGTCCAAATAATTTTAAAAAATAACCCCGTTAGTCCTTGACTGTAAAAATGAACGGAACTCGATGATGTGGCAAAAACAACATTGCTTCAGTCTGCATCTTATTGCCACATTAATAAAACATGCCACGTCAGATTTAAACCAAAACTTATTAATAAAAACATAAAATTAGTTATTTAAAAAAATAATAAAACTAGGGTTCTTTTTGTCGGCTCCTTTGATAGTGATTTGGGGAAAATGATTTTTTTCCTCTTTCTTATATACAAAGGGTGTTTTTGGTGTTATTTGAATCATCTTCTTTGTTGAGAGAAGAATCAAAAGTGACAACAGTGGTCCTACATGTTGCTAAAAGCGAAAACATTCAACTATTAAGATTGAGAAAAAAGGTATGTCACTATCTTCTATCAATTTTAATATATGATTTTGGTTTCATACGAGGTTTTTAAGTAGTGATTTAGCAAAAAAAAAAATACCCTTCAGAAGGTTTTCAAATAGACATTGATGATTTTTATGTTATAATTAGTCAGAAAGGATTTATGAGTGCTTTTTTTTATACAGATCTTAGCATGGCTTATGCATAAATTGTTTGGAATTATGGTGGAAAATTTGTTAATAATGTATATGAAGGGGGATTTATAGTTGATCAAATGGTGGACCCTGATGTGTTGGGCTACTAGTGTTTGCTAGCACATGCAAAGGATGAGCTACAGATAACAGGTAGCTTCAAACTTTACTTTAAGGTTCCTGATAAAGAAGGCTTAGAACTGATACATGATGAAAAAAGTACTAATGTAATGCTAGCGGTGTTAATAGAAAAAAAAGAAGTACATGTCTATGTCATCCATGATGAGCGCAGGGAGGGCACAGGTTGTTTCAGTGGGCCATATGCTAGGACAGAGGAAGAGGAGTTTGTAAATGTGAGTATTAGAGATAACACTGAGTTAGGTGAGGTTAGTGGAGATGATTTATTAAAGGATGCAGAGTTTGTTGAAGTTGAAGTAAATAATGAACATGTGGATGATGTTGAAGATATAAATGAAGAGAATTTGTCTGATGGTTATGATGTAGAGCTACAGGAGGCCAGAGACAATTTAAGGAAGTTCAATGAAGGGAAGATTAATACTTCAGAGCATGGGTCACAAAAATAACATGATGAGCGTCAAGAAAAGTTGAATGAAGAAGAAAAAGGAGCATAAGGTGTTGATGATGGTTATGAAACTGAATATGTGGACTCATGTGAGTGCAGTTATGTGTTAATAGATGAAGAGGTTGGCATTACATGAGGGAGAAGGAAAAATAAGTTTCCAACTTTCGATCCTAATATAAGTAGACCTACCTTCTGTGTTGGTATGACCTTTGAAAGTGCAGGTCAGTTTAAAGAAGCATTGGCAATGTATGGTATCATTGAAAGGCATAATATGAAATTTGCCAAAAATATAAAGAATTTTGTTAGGATGAGATACAAAAAAGGTAAGTGCCCTTGGTACATTTCTGGTTCAAAAGGTGGTGAAGGAAATACTTTTCAAGTTATTACATATGTTAAAGAACATAACTATAACCTTGTTAACAAAACAAAAAAGTTAACTTCTAAGAGGCTTGCGAAGTTGATAAGTGAGAAGTTTGAAAACATTCATGTTCTTAAACTTATTGATCTGCAAACTTACATCAGAAAAGAGATGAAACTTGAAGTCTCATTGATGCATTATTGGAGAGCAAAGTATTTTCTCCTTGAGCAGATGAAGGGTAATGCAATTGAAGAATATGCACTTTTACAAAGATATGTCCTTAAGATAAGGAGATCTAACCTAAGAAACACTGCAATATTAGAGAAAAATAAAGATGACACATTTAAAAGAATTTATGTGTCATTTGATTGCTGTAAGAAAGGATTCTTAGCAGGATGTAGGAGGGTAATAGGAGTTGATGGTTCTTTTCTTAAAGGAGTGGTTAAAGGTGAAGTTTTAGCAGCGGTTGGGCGAGACAGTAACAACCAGATGTACCTACTGGCTTGGGGAGTGGTTAATGTGGAAAACAAACAAAATTGTTTATGGTTTCTTCAAATACTACAAATGGACATTGATATTTATAGAGGATATGGCTGGACATTTAAAAGTGATCAATGCAAGGTATGTTTTACTTTTACTCTTTTTAATAAGCTGAATTTGGTTAGATGTATTAATGGATTATATAAGCTGAATTTATGAAATGTGTTGTAGGGATTAATGGCAGCATTATATGAGCTATTTCTAGAATTTGAAATGAGGTGGTTTGCCAGGCATCTCTGTGCAAACTGGAAGAAAAACCATAAAGACAAAGAGCTTAAGAAACACTTTTGGGGCTGTGCCAAGGCTACCAACATGGAACATTATAAAGAAAGAATGGAAGTATTGGCTACCATCTCAAAACAAGCACACGATGACATGCTTATCCATCAACCTCAGTTCTAGTGTAGGGCTTTTTTCCAGATGCACACAAAATGTGAGTTGGTAGATAATAATCTATGAGAGGCATTTAATGGAAGAATAGTTCCAGCGAGGTTCAAGAACATATATTCTTGTTTTGAAGATATCTGAAAGTTGGTTATGAAGAGGCTCCAAGTTAACTGAGATATTTTAAAGAAATGGGTTGGAGATTTGGGACCTAGGATTAGAAAAAGGTTGTATGAAAACAAGGAAGAAAGTTGGAAATGCACAATCTTGTGGAATGGGGCAGATGGGTATGAAATAAGTAATAAAGGACAAGTTATGTTGTTAATATAACAAAATAAACTTGTACTTGTGGTTCTTGGGACTTATTTGGGGTGCCATGTTGTCATGGTATATGTGCCATCTATGATAGAGATGACTAGCCTGAAGATTGTATGAGTATGTGATATAAAAAAGACACTTACTTGAAGGCTTACAGCATTATGATGACACCTATAAACGGTCAAAATTATGGCCAAGCACTTCAGAGCCATGCACAAAACCCCCTCCTTTAAAAAAAATTGCCAGACAGGCCACAAAAGAATAGAAGAAAAGAGGAGCAAGAAATTAGTAGCCATAGAAGATTAGTGAGAAGAGGTCAGATCATGACCTGCCAGTATTGCTTTGGTAAATGCCATAACAAATCCAGATGTGAAGTTAAAAAGACAGTTGACAATCAGCAAGTATAATTATGTTTATTCTTATTTGCATAATCTTAGTTAGCATGATTGAAACTAACTCAGCACATTAAATTTCTTTAGCAACCAAAAACTGAAGAGTGTAGAGGGATAAATACACTTATTAGTCCAATCCTTAAGGAGATGAATACATGTACAAGAGTAGATAAGTTACAAGTATGTCCTTTCCATATATGCTTTTATACAAAAATTGTTTGAAATATAACATATGTTGTTATGCATATTATTATATGTGTATATGAGTGGTTATCTTGATAGGTTAAAAGGAAAGTAAAGAAAGTTAGATTTGAAGATGAAGAACCATCAACTAAAGATCAAGGAATGCACCATGATGAACAAGAGAAGACTACAAAAGGGAAAGCACATATGGTTCAATATAGTCCAACTTCAAGGATGACTAGAAGGAAGATGAAGGAATCAACTGACTTGCTTACTAAACAACTTAGGAATAGGGGTATAGTAAATTGTGAAGGTGCACGAAGAGCCAAAGTGCAAGCTATTGAGATACAACCTACTGATAACACATACAAAAGGAAAGCCACTTTAGATTTGTATAGGTCCATTGATCGAGCTTCAAAAAATGTCAAGAGCATCAATATTCCTGTTGGATATGGAGTTTACATAGTTGGAGCAAATGCTATTATAAATGTATGTGTAATATTTTACATTATTTCAATTATGTTGGTTGTGATTTCTTTTTCACAAACTAATACATGGTGTTTTTACAGCCTGGGCAGCACAGTCAGTATGCCATTAGTTATGGCTCAAATTCTATAGTCACCAGTTCAGGAAGGATGTTATGGAGGGGTCGATATGTTAAGATTGCCAGTACTATGCAGCAAAGTAATGAAAGGCATAAAAGTCCAATAGTTGTAGATCAATCAAAGGAAGAAATTCCTATGTCACAACCATTTCCACCATCTCAAGAGTCTGTTGGAACATCATCACAATCGGAGGGTTAATATGTAGCAAATATACCATATGGTTCAAACTTTTTTTTGGATGGGTTTAAAGATGTTGATAAATCAGAATTTGTTTCAACTTTTGCTATACAAATTATGATGGATCAACATCTATGTTTATATTTTGCTATTGAAATATTTTGGAAGTGTGCTTTGTAAGTAAACACTTTCATTTATTTTGGTGTAATTCTGAATTTATTTTGCAAAGTCCATTGGTTGTATGAACTAAAACTCAATTTAGGAGTTTATATATATTACAGTTACAAAATGTCAGTTTGTAGTTTCAGGTCTTGTGTACAAGTTTCATGCACTTAATTTTCAGCTGATAACAATGATTTAACTTAAATCAACAATAATTAAGTTAAACTACAATAATATTAATTTTAAGTTAAAAGACAATACATTACAATAACTGAAAGTTAAAATAAGTTAAATTACAACTTCTTGGACAAAAACTCTAAGCAAAGTTAGTGGCTACAAGTTACATAAACTCTTATAAACCTCAACCATTCTAGTTGCTCCCCAATATCATTTCTTCCTTTTTTTCTTTGCTCATAACATCTTCAACCAAGAAGTTTCAAATAAAGCTGCTACACATTACTTGCAATAAAACAAGAAAAAAGTTATCATCTAAGAAATGTCACACCATATCACTAACTTCTTCTTCATCGTCTTCAACATTGCATTTTCATTTTCCACACTACTTACTCTTCTTAACAATCCTGGTATGATTTTTTTTATCTGCTACACATGGGGGGATCAACCCATTGAAAATATCCACATCCTATTTCATCCTTATAGCAAAATAAGAAATATATATATATATATATATATTAGCAACTATTACAACAGACCCATTACAATAATTTTGTATGAACAAAAGAAGCGAATTACCTCTCTTCTTTCACATGCAAAGAATCGTCCCTCCAGGATTGGTATTTTCCAAGAAGTCCTCATTATCGTCATTCTCCCACAGTAACATTGAAGATTCACGTTGAAGTTTTTCTCTTATTATTTTCTTTCAATGTACTCTCACAGTACTCTCTTCTCTTTCACTTCCTTAATCTCCTTCAAATTTAGTTCCTTTAATATCTTCAATCTCTAAAAATAAAAAAATTACATGCGAATAATATAGCCATGGGAAGTGGAGGGAAATCTTCCCACCAATTTTTTTGTTTCTTAACAGATCCCTAACCTCTTTTTGCTTTTATCCCCCCTTTAGTGCATTTCTCATATGTCTACCCATGTGGGAGCTATCTGTGACATGGAGGAGTGTGTTCACGTGGCAAGTGATGTTTGTAGACTGAAGCATCGTCATTTTTGCCATATTAGCGAGTTCCGTTCATTTTGATAGTCGAGGACTAACGGGGTTATTTTTAAAAATTATTAGGGCTCGATTGAGAAGGAATTAGCTTATAGGACTTAATTGTGAAATTGGCTATACTCATAGGACTTGAAATATCATTATCCCAATTACAAACTAGTGAAAACCATATATCGTAGTTATTGGGGAAGGTCCCCACACATTATAATGGATTAAAGCAAATGGAACTTTACTTTTATTCATACTTAAAGGATAGATAGTTCTATGACTCTTGGCTAAAATGCAAGTGTCACATTAAAAATCATAAGGCTGAATTTTTTCAAATAAATCATGAAATAAATGCTTTATGTAACCAAAGGATGGGTGTCCCAATCGGTGATGCCACAACCAAACCTGTTGTTCTTTGGTGTTACTCGGATGACGGACATGATGTGCTTGACCTACATTGATATCATCTATATAGTAGAGCCCCCCCCTTCTAGTACCATGCCCAATTATCTCCTTAATGAGAATATCCTGAAGAAGGAAAAAAGTAGGATAGATTAGTGCAACATAGTTTAAATCAGTGGACATTTGGCCAATAGATAGTAATTTATGGGAGAGAGAAGGAACGAGTAAAGTGTTGTATAATGATATTGTAGGTGACAAAATCACAGTGCCTACTCTTATGATAGCAGATATGGCCCCATTAGCATTGGAAATTGTAGTACATCTTGGCGGTGAAGATGTTGAAAAATCAGTGGCATCATAGGTCATTTGGTCGGTGGCCCCTGAGTTAAGCATCCAAACACTGTTATCAATAACTTTATGAGGAAGATTGTTTACTTGAATATGAGAGAAGTATATCTCCTTGTGAGGATTCAACAAGTAGTGTGAATGAGAGTTGGGGTTTTGCTGTAACCACTGCAGCCTTACCCTCAATTTCAGCCTTGCCATGATGTTTTCGAGCCTGGAGTTCATGCCGCCAATCTGGATAGCTATACAGTTTGAAGCAATTCTCGTGAGTATGTTTTAAATTACAATAATGTTAACACTTAGTTCCATCAGAAGAGGTCCCTGATTTGGAGAACATACCAAATTTTCCATTGCTCAAAGAAAGAGAGCCTGTAGATGATGATGTGGGTTGGCAAGATTTAATGCTCTTGGAGGCTAGAACAGCCCCTGGAGTTTCATTATTGTTACCAATGATCATGACCATTTTTTGAATAGCTTCCCAGCAATCCTGTGTGTATGCAATTTCCACGGTAGGAAAAGGTTGTGTACGTAGTACATTAACTCGGATCTTATCAAGCGGGTTATTAAGGCCATCTAGAAAAATATACACTCTATCTTCTTGTAGAAGATTATTATAACACTGAATATCTGTAGCACATCCCATTGGATTTGGACGTCGAAAATCAATCTCATGCCACAAGCCTTGGAGATCATTATAATATTTTTCAAGAGAACCTCCAGATTGTCGTAGGCGGGTTACACGGTGTCGAAGATCATATATGAAAATGCCTTAAAGGGGGGGGGGGGGTGAATAAGGCAATTGAATTCAAATCGAAAGTAATTGAAATTTAAACAAAAATAGAAAGAATGTTGAGAAGGAAGAATGAAGAACACAATGATTTAAGGAGTTTGGATTCAACAACAATCCTGCATCTCCATCTAACTTATCCCCAAGTTAGGATTTTCAATCAGCCATAATCTTATTCACAAGATCGAGATTATACAAGATTTTAAGGCTCACTCTTAGAACCTTACAAACAAGAGTTTCTAGGCTCACTCTAAAACCAAATCCCAAGTGTTTTAATGGCTAAACACTTAAACCAATTCCTTTAAAAATAAATCTCACTTCCCTTCTAATCTATCCTAAGACTTAGATGAAGTAGAAATTCTATTTCTAACACACAACCAACTCTCACAAGAGTTAATGAAACTAAGAATGAATAAATTGAAAGTTTGAGAGCTTTGATGAATGCTTAAGAGAGAATGAATGATAAACAAGTTTTCTTTGCATTCAATTGAGCTCTAGGAGGTGTTTATATAGATAAACACTCAAAAATATAGTTGTTGGATGTATCAAATATGTCTCCAACATCTATAAATTATTTTTGAATATTCTTGGACTTTTTGCAGCTTAAAGGATGCTCACGATCATGAGGAAGCGTTATGGCTCGTGAGGAGGAAAGTACTAGCCGTTACCTTTGAAAAAAGTAAAAAATTCTCATTTTTATGCTGTTAGGAGAGTGCTCACAAGTTGATCATGACTGCTCACGATCGTGGGCACTCCTTGTGACCATTACTGCCTAAATCACTCAAAAAGGCACAAAATGATGCTATAGGAGGCTGCTCGTGAGATGCTCATAAAGGTGCTCGTGAGCGTCACTGAATAAGATAGAATTAGCCTTAATTTTCTTCATAAAATTTGTATATAATTTTCCTATGTCAATTGGACATCTGTAGCTCAAGATATTGCTGAAATACTAAGCGTTGCTCAACTTAAGATGAAAGTTGCATATGCTAACTTTGATTCAAGATTTGCATAACCAAATGAACTTGGATTTTGACAAGTAAGCTCAATTCAAAAATCTTAAGATGTCTAATTAAAATGTTAAGAAGATTAATTCATCATTGTAGAGCTCTAAGAATTTTAAAATCCTCCTTGAATCTCAGAGGTCGAATTAGCCCAAAAGCATACTTAACTCCATTTTGATTTCCATGATAGTCCTAGCTTATACACACTTAAACAAACATATTAAATGCTCAAAATTAAGTTTTTTAAGATCAAAATCAAGATTGATTATTGCTAAGGTCAACATCTTAGACTATTTTGGGTCACTATCTAACCATCCAATGATGGACCCCGAATTTCAGAGCTTCAAATGTCACGGTTTCAACAATCACAGCATGGATTCGCTTCCCTAGGTTACTGGTTCAGTATTATCATGAAGCAGTACTCTAAGGAAGTGGCAACGTTGTTAGACAAACCCTTAAAGTTGATCTAAACACTCAATTAGCAACAAGAGGTAAGTTCGTGAGAGTAGTTATGCAAATTGATCTATCCAAACCTTTACTCTCCAAATTCATTCTAGATGCAGAAATACAAAGAATTGAGTATGAAGGGATACCTTAAATTTGCTTCAATTGCTGCAGGGTTGGTCACAGCATAGTCGTTTACCCGTACAAGAATCCTCAGACAGAAGCTAGAGAAGACACACACCAGGAGGCCGACTTGCATAATACAAACTAAGATACGACCTCTTTCAACTCACTAAAAAATTCATCTGGCGACTACAGCCCTTGGCTTCATGTTCAATATTGGCAATGACGACCAAGAAAAGATAACCAACACGATACAATTATTAGCGGGCCACACAAAGTATCAGAAAAAATTTGACAGTTGAAAATTCTCACACCTTGGGGAACGGCTCGAGATTTGTTACCCTTTTTTAGGAGGCCAGAGTTCAGATGGAAATGGAGACTAGATCGGTAGAGCCATTTTGGGATCAAGTGTCAGGAAACAAGAAGGGCAAAGTCAACAATGAGACTAGGAAGACACTGGAAACTAAAAATAAGGTAGAACCAATCGTGGAAAAGAAGGAGACAACACATGTAGCCAATAAAGGAAGGTCCTTTGAAAATTTTAAAAAAGGAATAGCCCAGGTCCGAAACAAAAATTCTGATATGGTGGGCAAGCCTTTTTGTGAAGTCACTAACTTCATGGGCTCAAACCTTACTCCTACAACCCATTTCCAACCTTTTGCTTTTTTTCAAGCCAAAAAACCACCTAACTTAATAAAAAAAGAGTTTGCATTAGCACCCCCCAAAAAACCATAAAAGGTCCGGATGAAGCTGGTCCTAGCAAACATCAAAGAAAAGAAAATAAACCTGAACTGGACACTCCTCTGCTCTTGGATGTCTTGAGCAAATATGTGGTTGATGTGAAAGTTTTGCAAACTAGTAGCTAAAGGTTTGATAGTTACCGTCAACTTCTTTTTTAATCCATTATTTATGTCAATTATTGTTTGGAACTACCAAGGGGCAGGTAATAAACAGCTTTGTAATGTTTTTTGAGAGTTGGTGCGTGCCCACCACCCGTTGTTTTGTTTAATAACTGAACTTAGAATCAGTGGCTCAAGGGCTCAGGAGATGATCAAGAACTTGGGTTTTAATAACTCTTTCATAGAAGATGCTAACAATTTTGCAGGTGGTATATAAGTCCTGTGGGATTGCACCCATGTCACTCTGGATATCCTCCATTCTAGCAAACCAATTCATACACTTTCGCTTTCATCACAAAGGAGTCACCTCAGAATGCACAGCAATCTATGGCAGTCCAGTTGCAACGGTCAGAGAAAAATTATGGAAGGACCTCTCATCACTTTACAAAGACATCACCTCTCCATGGATGCTTATTGGAGATTTTAATGCTTAATAGGGCAAAGAAGATAAAATAGGAAGCAACCACGTCCCTCTCTCGAGTTATAGAAAATTTTAGGATTTTATCAATTTTTGCCATTTAATTAACATTGGCTTTTTAGGCGCGAGATTCACTTGGGAATGCAGAGGTGTGAAAGAAAGATTAGACAAAGCCAAAGATTAGATAGAGCCATTGTGTCTCAATCCTGGTGACTAAATTACCCTGAAACAATTTTAAGACACCTCCCTAAAATAAAATCATATCATAGGCCAATCCTTCCCAACCTTTTCGGCCTTCCTCCTCCGCCTATCAATAAGAAACCATTCAGATTTCAAGCAGCCTGGCTAACTCATTCTTGTTTCAAACAGTGGGTTCAGGACAGTTGGAATTGGAAGGGGAACTTTGTGAACACAACCAGTGAATTTGTTAACAGTTTGAAGATATGGAATAAAGAAGTGTTTGGCAATGTTTTTCAAGGGAAAAAGCATATCCTTTTCGGCATCCAAAAAATTGATGAAATCCTTGAGTACCGCAACTCTGAGCATCTGAAAGTCATTAGAGATAATTTAGCATAAGAATACGAGCAAACTCTTCTTCAAGAGGAAATTATCTGGTTCTAAAAATCTCGTCAACGGTGTTTAAAACTTAGTGACTGTAACACCTCTTTTTTCCATGCATCCACCATTATCAAATGAAAATTCAATAAAATTGAAGCTCTGAAGATTAATGAACAATGGGTCTCGGATGCTGATACCATTAAACAAACTGCACACAGTTTCTACATTAATCTCTATTTAAATGACAACACAACTATATAGCTCCCCTCTTGGCAGAATTGCTTTCCTGCTCTAGATACCATCGACATTAAGAATATAGGGAAAGAGATTTCTAAAGAAGAAGTCAAGAAGTCAATTAATAATATGAGTCCTTATAAGGCCCTGGGTCCTGATGGCCTGCAGTCGATGTTTCATCAAACTCAATGGGAGGTAGTTGGCGATAGTCTTTTCCAGATTGTCAGGGACTTTTTTGCTACAGGTGACATGGACTCGAAGCTCAATGAGACGTTTATAGTGCCCATCCCCAAAATTCCTAGTCCCTCTTCCATGTTCCAGCTGAGACCTATAAGCTTATGCAACATTGCTTATAAGGTAATCATGAAAATTATAGTCAATAGAATTAAGCCTTACATGGAGAAGCTTGTAAGCCCAACCCAAAGCAGTTTTGTTTCTGGGCGGCAGATCACTGACAATGTCATAATTTTCCAAGAGGTGGTGAATTCTATGAACATGTGGTATCACAAGAAGGGCATCATGGCTATTAAGTTTAACCTCAAAAAAGCTTATGATAGATTACAGTGGAACTTCATAGAAGATTCTCTTTCAGCTAGTGGGTTAAATGCATCTTTAATAACGAGGATTATGAAATGCATTAGAATAGCTAACATGAAGCTTGTATGGAATAGTGAAATCACTGAGATTTTTCTACCTCACTGAGGCATCTGTCAAGGAGATGGCATTTCTCCTTACATTTTTGTGCTCTGCTTAGAACGCCTATCTCACCTCATCAATACACTAGTCAGTAATGGGATGTGGAAGCCGATTCAACTAAACAAACATGGTCCCGTGTTCTCTCATCTATTCTTTATAGATGATCTTTTGTTATTTTCATAAGCTACCATAGAGCAGGCAACATTTATCCAGAACTGTCTCTATGAGTTTTATGACTCGTCGGGCCAAAGAGTGAATAGAGAGAAGACAAAAAAAATTTCTCTAAGAATTTCTCTGATCTCACTGCTTCTCAGATTTGTGATAAGCTGGGTTATTCCAAGACAACCAATTTGGATAAGTACTTAGGTGCAAACATTATTCAAGGGAGAGTGGATCGGATGACTTTTAAGAGCACTATTGACAAAATTAAATCAAAACTCTCTGGATGGAAAGCTAATACTCTATCTATGGCTGGAAGAGTAACTCTTGCTAACTCAGTACTCAAAGCTATGCCCATATACCCTATGCTCTCGGCCAAATTTCTTATTCTAACTTGCAAGGAAATTGATAGGGTGGTGAGAGATTTTGTTTGGGGTTCCTCCAAGGACAGCTGAAAAATGCATCTAGTGAGTTGGGATGAAGTATGCAAACCAAAATGTTATGGAGGTCTAGGTCTTAAGAAAACGGAGGACATGAACAAAATTTTACTCATGAATATTGGTTGGCATATGATTTCTAACCCGAAAGGTTTGTGGGTCCGTCTTTTGCACAACAAATATAGCAACAAAAATATAACGTTCCATGGTCTCAAGGCTATGAATGGATGCTCCAACCTATGGAGAGGCCTATGCTCAGTTTGGGACCTTATTCTAAATGGAATATCTTGGAATGTTGGTAATGGTCATTCTGTCAGTTTCTAGAATGATCGTTAGTTAGAAGGGATCAATCATCTTGAGACAACTGCTCTTAATGATTTTCCCACTTCGGACAAGCACCGCACTGTAGCCTCTTACGCATCCACGGATGGGAACTGGAAACTAAAAGAGCTTCAACATTTACTTCCTCAACATTTCCTTCTTCGAATTTCTAACATGGTGCCTCCCAATATTAACAATGGCCCCGATAGCATCTGTTGGGATTTCATTCCTTTTGGAATATTCTCCACAAAATCAGCTTATGAACTACTTCGTGACTTTGAAATTTCGAATTCTCACCCTATGTGGTTAAAAATATGGAAATGGAGGGGACCTCAACGGATAAGACAATTCTTATGGCTTGTTAATAGAGACATACTCCCAATTGGGCAGATGTGTTTTAATCGAAAAGTCTTGGCTTCGCCATGTTGTTTTAGATGTTGTTTAGATAATGAGTCAGTCATCCATGCACTCAGGGATTGTCTAGGCTCTCTCTAAATTTGGCAAAGAATTTTTGCCTCTCATAGATGTCATAAGTTTTTTCCTATGAATCTCCATGACTGGTTTGTGCGAAATGTGAGCAATAAAACAGCCAATGAACAAGGGATGGAATGGCGTCTCATTTTTTAAGTGACTACCTGGCTCATATGGCAATGGAGGAACCTTTTTATTTTCAGTAATCAGAGCATTCCACTAGATGATGTTGTTATTGCCATTCACCGAAAGTGTAACGAAATTCTCAGCTCTGAGAACACTTACTCTCATTTTTTGTCTGACACCTTGGAGAGTACTCAGAGTATGCCTTGGTTGGCACCTAAAGTTGGTACTATTAAATTGAACACAGATGGTAGTTGTGACCCTCAATCTATGCATGCCGGCTGGTGGACTTTTCCACAATCACAATGGCATCTGAATCCTCGACTTTTCCTAAAGATGTGGTATATGTACCCCGTTGGAGGCTGAATTAACAGGTATCCTAACGGGTCTAAAAATTGCAAAGCAACAAGGCTTCCCTGGGTTGGTTATAAAATCAGACTCCCTCATTGCAGTTGAGGCTATCTGTGGCAGGGCAAAGGTTTTTTGGCACTGCTAGCAATTTGGTCAATTCTATCATTACTCTGATGAATGGTGCCTGGGATGTTAGATGTTCTCATACAGGCAGAGACTCAAATGATTATGCCGACTGGCTCGCTAAAGAAGTGGCCAAACATAATGTCTATGAGCCTATTATTATCTCATCTCCTCCGAAAACCTTTAGAGATTTTCTGTCTTATGATTGTAACAGGTTAGCTTCCAGCAACCTGATCAGTAGCTAAGTTTTTTTTTTTTTTCAGACGGTTTTACCCTGTATCCCACCAAAAAAAAAAAGAAAAAAGAAATCTTCACTAAAATGTCATTTGTTGTAAGTCTGAATAGAAACTTTCACATTTGAAACTTCAAAGAGAAAGGGAAGAATTTTTTATGGCTACAAGATCTTCAAACACCTTTTATAATATTATTGAAAAAACTAATCAAAGTTTGTCAAAGATCAAGAAAGAAAAATCATCTACACAATTGAAGTGTCTTTATTATTGTAATTTTCTAAAAACTCATACAGGATAAATAAAGCCCACAAATAAATAGATAAATTTTCAAAATAATTACCTTAGTTAACAAAAAAAATACTAATTAAATAGAAAAAAACATAAAAATAAAAGAAGAGAGGAGCTATAATCTCTCTTTTTTCTCTCTGTGGCAGCAACCCTAAATCTTTTTTTTTTAACACATAAGAGGTCAAGAGAAATTAAGAATTGAATCTATAACATCACCTTATAATATTTATCATGTGAGCTACTAGGCTACGAAGGGAGAATGCAACCCTAAGTTTTTTTGCGAAGTCCTAGGAGTTCAAAATTACACTTATACTATAATAAAATCCAATGCTATTTCCGTCTCTCACTTTCTCTTCTCACCCTGCTGCTACACATGGTTTAGGCACGAGACCACAAAATATTAGTAATAAATTCAACTGATGCAGTGGTCCAATGCTTTAATTTTTCACTTCTAAATACGGTAGAACAGCTTATTTCGTGCTTAATTTCTTTAATAAATAGATATACATGACGAGCTTTTATTTTTTATTTTTTTATAAATTTCCATTTAGAAGTTAGAAAGTTAATAATATTTAAAAAATTTTGTTATATAATTTTTTAATATAGTAAGGGAGATTTAACCAATGATCTTTTTATGCCTTAAAGGGAGATTTTTCACTGCTTCTCTATTTAACATTCTACATTATAGGTTGGCACTTTTCTTAAACGTGGGAATGGGGTGATAAAAATCGAACTCTTAACTTATACATATCTTGAAAGAAATTATATCATTAGACTACTTAAATTTTGCGAAAGAAAAAAAAAACTTTTATGTATTAAACGCAGTATATGCCTAATATTCATACATCTTCTTTGCTTGGGCCATGAAGCCCAATCTACCAATCAATTTCTTGAAAGACCTCTTAACAAATTCAAATGTGGCTTTTGTATCGTTCAGCTTAGAGCTGGTCCTAGCTGGTCTTACACCAGCACCACCATGGCCCAATAAACAGAACCGACGACAGAGTCTTCTTCTTTATGCCTCTTATTTCTGTGGTGCACGGGCCTCATGATCTTTTAGACAATGTGTGCCATTGTTGACTTGACCAAGTGTTAAAATTAATTTTATAAGGTTTTTTTTATCAGAATTAATTTTATAAGTTAATAATAATATAACTTTTTTAACACTAATAATAATATAATTTCAATTCTATATTTTAAAAATATTTCTAAAAATGGGCCTTCAGACCATGCACTTACTTCACTAATTTAAAGATAATAGTATTTATCCAGTAGTGTGTAAAATTAAAACTTACCCCATTCACAGTTAATTCTGATCAAGAGACTTTCAAAGTCCATTGATTCGACTAAACAAGCATAGCTCAACAAGAACAAAAAATCAATGGTTCATAAATAAAGAAGAAATTATATATTTAGTGTTGAGATTATTCATAAATAATAATAATAAAAATATTTCGTTTGAATTATAAAATTTTATTTGGCATATAGTAAGACAAGTAGGCATAATTTAGTAAGCTATCTGTGATTTTGAGTATGTAATATGGCCATGCATGCACTCCAAATTGATGTCATTTTGGTGGCCATGCACTTTTATTTATTTTTCTTAATTTATTATTTACACTTTAATTTTTTTAGATTCACATTTTATAATTTTATTTTTCTGTACTTTTATTTTTTACATATATATATTAAATTTTTCATTAAAAATAGGCATATAGTAAAATATCTTATTTGGTTTCTATAATTTTTAAAAATTTCAATAACTATATATTTTAAATTTTTAATAAATTAATCCTTAATTTTTTAAATGATTTTTTAATTTTTTTACTTTCATAATATTTTAGTTAATTATTAACATATGTATATTTAGCTAAGAAATGTATAATTTAACTAATTTAAACTTCTAATTGAATGTTTTATTATTAACATAAATATTTTTAAATTATTTATCTTTTTATTATCTATAATCTAATACTATTCTATATTATATTCCTCTACACATTTTATCATTAATTTAATTATAAATAATAAACTATAAAAAATGCACTTATTTTTACTTTAAAAATTTTAAAATACTCTCAAACTTTATTTTTTAATATAGTACCTGGACAAATTTTCTTAGAAAATATATCAATAACAATTTTTTATTTCTTAAAATTTATTACCAACTATTTTTAAAATATCAAAATTAAGAAAAAAATAAAAATATAGGTCAAATACAGATTACGCCTTTAGAAGAATAATAACAATAAAGTATAAATAAAATTAAGAAAAATTTCAATAATTAAAAAAAGAAAATCCACTGACTGCATCATTAAGTACTGCAACAGCAGTGGTGGTGTACCGTTGACGAATTGATGGGAATCTAATCCATCTTAAGTTCATGAACTTCACCTGCTATCCCAGTACCAGCACCGGCACCAGCAGCAATCACAAGACTCACAGGCACATCTGTTGAGGGAGAGAGTACGGTGCTAATTGCTAAACTAGTCCTTTTTAAAAAAAAAATTCATATTATTGACCCCACGCGTATACTGTACTTTTTCTTGTCTTTTTTATCCACAGTAATTTTTCTTTTTCATACTCTGTCTTGTCTATTTATCATATTTTCACTCCTTTCCTCAACCAACAACAAAATTCAATCGTACGGTTTTTTCACAATCAAAAATAATTTGTTATCTAAATGAGGTTTTCAAATATTTTAATTAATCTTCGACTCAACCGGGATTTAGAATATATATATAAACTACGATAACATAAATAAAAATACTGTAAATTGTATATACAGATGTAATTTGATATTAAATTTTTATAAAATTGAGAGGAACTAATGAAAATTATAATTCCATTTATTCATCATTTTTAATGAGTTTTAGATTTAAAAAATTGAGATTAGAAATGGGCAGTAGGAGCCCATGTTTTAATTGAATCTATAATGCTCTTCACCTTGACCAACAATAGCAAATCTTGGGGAAAACATATATAGAAATCCATGGACGTGTGGTTGAAATTTTCAAAGTTATTTGTTGGTTTTCCAAAACTAAATATTAATTTCTTATCACCACATTTTTGTTGTTGTTGCTGTTGGGATTCAATTATGTAGGAGTAGCGAGCTAGTCTAATCTTTGTCTTGCCAAACTTTTTAAAAAATTTCTTTGCTTTTTCTGAAGCATGCTAATCAATAGTCAATTGTCGTTTGATTTTGACACAATTAAAAAAGTTTTGATTGAGTTACTATTGCCAAGACGGCAAAGTTACCGCATGTGTGAACCTAAGTATTGTCCTAATATGGCTTGCTTATGCTTTCATTAAGATAATTAATACAAAGCAAAACCTCCCTCCCCCACTCCCTCCAAAAAATAAAGTCTAGCATAGAATAGAGATTGTTTAACGAACACATCATCACATATAGTTTTTTTTAGCATAAATATATATTTTTATTCATATAATTTAATTTTTAAAAATGTGATAAATTATAGAAAAGTTAAGAAAGAAAAATGGAGACTCAGTCACCCATAATACTTAAATTAAGAGTTAAAATTTTATTTTTACTCAGATAAGAAATTTTCATGATATTATTGGTTAAGGTGTAGTTGGATCATCTTATTTTTAAAGAAAACATAATATTTATTAGATATTTTGATTTTAAATTGCCTCGCATATTTTGATTTTAAATTGCTTTACACCTAAAAAGAAGAAGCTAAAAGAAAGGAAAAAAATTTTACCCTATGTTTGAAATGGTGGAAACTAAGTGGGAAAATATTTTTTTTTTATGTTTTGGGAAGCAAAGGAAAATAAGAAAAAAAATATACTATTTTTCCCTAAAATTGTCACTCCAAATTAGAGAGAAAGTAAAAAAAATAAAATAATAATAATTATTAAATTAATATAAATTTTAGAGATGAAAGATTAAAATAATAATTTAAATTTTATTTATTTTTTTCTTTTCATATTTTTATTTTTCTTCTATTCAAACATAAGAGAATAAAATAAAAATAATAATATTATTTTTCTCTGTGTTAAGATGTAATTATAATAAAATTAATAGTGGAGTGGTAGAATAGCGAATAAAACAAAAACAAAGTACCAACTGGAAAGAAGATCGTCAATGGCGGCTACGCGTCCGCAGTAGCCGCTGTGGTATTGGGCCCGCAGAGCCCAAAACTTAGTTAGCCCTTATAGTCAGCACGTGTCAACGAACCAGACAGCTATCGTCTGTTACCGTACGGTACACTCTGCTGTCACCTTAGCCTCGCGTGCATGGTAGGCCATTTAAGTATCCTTTGACCATTAAACATTAAAAAAAAATACATAATAATAATAATAAATATTTTTCTTTATATAGAAGCACGAGCCGAAGCGTGCACGAATGCATGCGCTCTATAAGATCCCGACGGTGATGCGATCTCGTAACAGTCCAGTACTTTTTTTTTCACGCTCAAATATTTTTCTGCTCCTCGCTCTCTGTGATTTCGCCATGTGTACTTGTGTTTGACTTTCGCTGTGCGAATATTGATGTATGCTGATCGTGCGGTTGGTGTTGTGTTAGGAGATGCGGGAGCCTGTATGTTTGTGATGCGAAATGGATTAAAATAAAATAAAATAAATACTAAATGAAAATGCAACGTCAAAGATAAGACGGCGTGGTTTTTAATTAATTGAATTACTATTATTTTTTTAATAATATGAAATTTGAGTGAGTCGCGTGAGAGTGCTTTTTTCGCATAAAGTCTGCTGTTTCTCACTGTACCCTGAGATTTGGTGGTCGGAGTTGGAAGATTTTTCTTTAATATTTTATGTTACATTCCCAATTACTATTTTGTCCCTCATTCTATTTTATGTTACTATTTTTTTTTTATTTGTTTCAAAATTAATTGTGTTTTTATAATATTGTTTCCTAAACCATACATAAACATAGTTAGATCACCCATCCATATTTGTTAGTTCTGGCATGAGATTATAAAAATCAATATTAGCCATTAAAATTAGTAAGAATAAAATCAATATTTTTTTGTTTTGGTATGAAATTATTTTTATTTAAATAATATTTTAAATTTAAAATATGGTGTGGATAATTACATTAAAACAATTATTTGGAGACATTTAATATGCTTTTATATGTGTAAAACTAAATATCAAAAGAATTTTATCACTCATAAAATTTATTTAATTTGTTAGATTTTAAAATAATTTAGTCTTTATAACTTACAAATACTAGTATTGAATACTCCTGTCGTTTCATTCTAATTGTTTTTTAATGTAGTGTTTACTCTAAAATCAAGATATGGGTAAAATTGGAAAGAAAAATTTATTTTTTATTGTTAATCTAAAAGGACAATTAGAATGAAACAAATTATATTTTTAAAAAAAATAATTGAAATTGAACGAACAGAGTATAAAAAGATACTTTATCCGTTCCAAATTAATTGTCGTTTTTTAGCATTTTACTTGGATTAAAAAAATATTTAATAGGCTTAATTATAGAAAAAATAGTTAAATGAGACTAAATTACCTTTCTCTAAAAACAACATTTAATGGGCTTATTTGAAAATATTGGAAAGGCTTATACTAGAATTTTACAAAACTAATTAATATAGATAAGGTTAATACAAGTATAAAATAAGAAAGAAAAAATTAATGTTATATTGAATATACAAAAGTGACAAATAATTATAATTTTTTTATTTGAAAAAATGACAATTAGTTTGAAATAAATGGAGTATTTTCATTATGTGTTGTTTGTTTTTTAATTAATATCGAGGTTAATGATCTATATACTGATATATTATATAATAAAAGGGCAACTTTTCCTTTTAAATGAGGTGGAAAAAAATTCACAAATCAATTATAGTATAATTCGAATTTTACACTTCCAAATGCTTTTAAAGATGAGTAATCGCTTGATTACTCTCTCACTAACTTGATATCGCTAGTTTAGTGCTAATATATTTAAAAATTATAGATGAACACTATTTTAAAATTAAATCATAAGTTGAATAGGTTATGATACCAATTTTATTAACAATATTGTAAATCAAGCGTGGGATATTCAAGCCAAAATGATGCATTATTTACTTGACAGTGACAGCTGGACGACCACTTAATAACTACATTAATGAAATAAATTGTAATTAAGTATCACTAACTATTGATTACAATCACAACTTAACTGCAGTCCATATATAACTTCAGTCCAACCTTTACTTATACCCACCAAAAATCAAGGATCCAGTGACAAAGGAAAACACTAAAGGCACAAAACTCATTATTCTTACGTGTGTAGTGGGGCTAATTAAATCTTCTAATTAATTAAAATTCTACAAGTTCTTTAGTCAATGTTGATAATTACAGCACTGTTAGAGGTGGATAATCTTGACTTATCATTAACACAGTGTTAATAGGAAGAAGAAAAAATCAAAAGTGAACTATAAATCAAAAGTGTGTAAATTGCAATTGAAAGCTCTATACCATTGATTTGGAGAAAGAAAGTTGAACAATAGGCACAAAGCTAATTATGTTTCATCCTCTACTGTTTGAAATGGATGAGTAATGTGGAAGCAGTGGTTTTTTGTTTTTTGTTTTTTTAATATTTATGTGAATAGAAGATGCCCTTATTATTAAAGAACACATTATGCAACTGATTATCAAAATTTATATGTCATTAATTACTCATTAATACCTTAATTAATTAATGTGTTTTCCACCATTAGTATTCTCTAATATTGCCATTATTCTTTCTCATTAGAAGTTTCACACCCTCGTGTGAAACACCTACAATCATGCTACTCATTTACATAAAAAGTAACTTCATTGGGACATACAATATAGTTTCTTAATTTTTTTTTTTAAGTTTATGATGAAACTTCATCACCGTATAATGGTAAAAAATTAAACTCTTAAATCTTTAGAACCATAAAATATTTTTTACTATTTAAATATTTTTTAATTAATAGTAATGTCATATGATCTAAATTTAGATGGACTGTATAACAGAAAGTAATCATCCTCTTTAAATTGATGACAGCAAAAATCGAATCATACACCTTATAATACCCTTACAGAGAAATTACCATTTGACTACTATTTAATTACTCAACTATAAACAGGATAAAAATAATTATCAACTGATGATTTTTAAAACAACCTAAATTAGTTGAACTTGATTTTCAAAATAGTACCATTGTTTCAAATTTTTTATTTCAACAGCTCAAAATCGAAATTGGATTTTTTTTTTTTTTTTCACATTTGGAGTTCATGTAGCTATACATATGTATATGATGTACAATTATAGGACATGCATGTGATGGGTGATTATCCATGGTTCTAAAAGAGGTGCTTTGAGATTGGCGTAATCCATTAGTAGGTTTAGTGGCTTCCATGTCAAACTAGGTTTATGCTCTGCTGCTGCACATACACTAACAAAAATGCCAATGGGAGTGGCTTGTATCAACTAGCTTGTGCTTGGGTTGACTCAAAAACCAATTTTTTTATTAATGCTTTGCTAGGTATTTGAATCCCACTATCTTTGATGCGTTGACATGATTAAACCCATTTTTTTTCTCTTGCATTCTAGTAATGTATATGTAGTCAAGAAATGGTGTTATATGGTGTTGCAAAAAAGAAAATTTTCTTTTAGATCTCTTTTGCTCCACTTGAGGGTGGTAGTTTCAAGAAAGGTTTTTGGGAAGTTTGCTTCGAACATCACATCTACAAGATTATGATTCGAAGTTTTGTGTTTTCTTGTCATCCAAGTGACTTAGAAACGTGCAACAACATCGATCCCATTCTTAATCATGTTCCATCACACATTTTTCTGTTGTTTCTTCTTGTTGTTTGTAGTGCTATTGTTGTTGTTGTGTCTCATAAAAGCGAAGTTAATAACACACAAATTTAAGGAAAAAAATTCGTGTATATTTTGACCAACCATAATATTACGGGTTTAAAATTTACTAACATTTTTTAATTATATTTTAAAATTATAATATAGAACAAATATATAAATATATTAGAATATGTATCGGCTTTTCATATGGGTCAATCCAAATTCATTTTATATACAATTAAATTTATTTTAATTATTAAAAAAATTAGATGAGTGATAATTGCCATCCAATCAATGACTCTCAAGGAAACTTTTAACGTTAAAAAAAAGCTCCTAAATGTAAAAAAAATAGAAAGAAAAGAGAATCGTTTTCTCTATATCTGAACCCTACTTCTTTGCAAAAGGGTATTTAGGTTGTTAATTTAGAAAAAGTTTTCATCTAGCAATAAAAGTTTTAAATTTGATTTTGGAAATTTACAACAGAAAAAATTTGTAAGTTTTTTTATTTTTTGATGTTTCAATTTATTCTTGAATATAAATATATTGTCAATAAAAAAATAGTCAAATCATTATTTCTTTCAAAAAATATTATAAAGTAAAGGATTTAAATTTTGCCTACTACCGTTATCAGTTTCTAAAAAATAAGTATAGGATGTATATATAATTTATGGTATAGGACATAGTTTTTTTTTAAATAATGTGATAAAATTTTGTAATGGACAAAATTTGATGACACTGGTTATATTCGAGTACAAGATATTGAAATAATTTTTTTAAAATATTGAACAAGAACATTGACCAATGATGTTAATTTTGTACATTAAATCAGACCATGAATATAAAATCACAGATTATTTAATCTCTTTTCATGAGACATCAACATATATATATATACATACAAATCCTTAGTCCTTTAAAATATTTTAACTTAAATAAGCCATTGTAATTGATATTATCATAACCAAATTAATGTCCACATGCACGTGTTTGATGATGAAAAATTAAAACCTAAACCCACCCATAGCTACTCAATTGTATATATATCTTCTAATCTCGAGCCACATAACTAAATAAAACCTTCCAAAATGGCACATACACGTAATCCCCTTAAAATAAGAAGAAAAAGGGGAGTTGACACTTTTTCTTTGTGTAAAATAAGGCAATTATTGTTGTATAAAAATATAAAAAAGTATAGAGTATGATAAAAGTATATGAAAGTGGGTGGTGGAAAAGCATATAATTTTTATTAGAGAGAGTGAGAAAAATTAATGGGTTCCTCTCCTTTTGTATATTTATGTTTTTTTTTATTGTATTGGTTTTTTGTAGGTGTTTTTTTTGTAAATGAAAATTATTTAAATTATGTAAAAGTGCAAGCATGAATAATAATCCATTTTTAGTGCGAAATGGAGTGTGGTGGAGAGGGTATTGTTTTTATTTTTTCTTTTAAGCTTTCTAAGCGTGGATGTTATTGTTGGAGAATCCACAACCAAAATGGCTCCATGCTTATGTATACCTCTCTCTCTCTTTTCTATGTCTCCCCCACCAAAAATTCTAAATGTGTATGTTAATGGCCGCTCCTTAAAGAAAAAAAAGAGAAATTTTTTTCTCTTTTTATTTTTCTTCTATAGCTATATCTTTTTAATTGTTTTTTTTAGGTACTTGTTAAATTAATCTTAGTTGCATAAAACACGGATAAATAGCTCGATTGTGTACTTACTTTGCTTTAATTATTCTTTTATGAATTGAAAAACTCTCCTTTCATTTTAGTGCTTTTGCTAATCGAGTACATTAATACAGATGTTAATATTTAATTAATGTATCTATTTGTGCATCATTTGTACACTAATTTAACATGCCAACGCATAAACATAACATATTTATTTTTGAAACAAAATATGTATTGCATTGAGAATAAAATCACCTATTAAAAGTTGTTAATATCAAAATAGTAGCAACCCCATTATCATCTAATTAGTAACATTCAATGAATACATGCCCAAAAAATATATTATATATTACCTGCCGTTGAAATTAATCTATAAAAATTTAAGTTTAAATGAAAAGTTGTGATGCGTGCTATTGCGTTAAAACTATTCAATAATTTTTATCGTCCATAATAAGAATCTTGTTAAAATCAAATCAGTTAATTAAAATTTAATAAAATTTAAATATTTTAAACAGAAAAATTACTATATAGCTAATAGATTTAAAAAAACAAAACAAAACAAAACAAAACGGATTATGATGTCCATGTAATATGGATGGTCCACTAGAAATGAAATTGGTGAATGGTATAAATTTGTGCGTTATACAGAATCATCCATATATAGATTTTTGTGTTCTGTTAGGTGGGTAGACTTAGCTTAGCTGAGGCTACACTGACTCTATGTCAATGCACTGCTAACCAATACAAACTCAAGGTTATCGAAATTTAGGTAAGTGGTCAGTCCACAACGTCGACCATTCTCATTTCCAATCTCAAGCCATTTTAATCTCCAAACCATGTCGATCATTGGTCCTTTTTTTACTTTTGAACTGAAGTTAACTTATTGTCTTAGTAGGAGATTGGCATGCAAATACTCCATTAATCTATGAACACATAAATTAAATATGATTTGTTAAAAAAAGCAGATACGATAACATATTTTATTAATTAATAAATTAATAAATGTTAATTTTAAATTCACACGGTATGTGCACTGTAAAATTAATGAATGTTTTATTTAATTTTTTTAAAGTATAAATAGAATAAATAATCAAATATATGTCAATTACATAATTTTAATAGAATAGAAGTTATGAATTAAATAAATAGTTATCTAATTAGTAGTTTTTAATATATAGGGTTGGATTGTTTGTAATTTAATTATCATAAGTGAAAATCTAGAAATTAATCAATCATTCAATTTAATAGTGAATTTATAAGGATGTTTGAGCAAAATTTTTAATTGCAACTTAACAAAAACTTGGAACAAAATTCACTTAAATGAATTACTCATACATATGAAAAGAAAATTACATGAATCAACATTAGAACTTAGAAATTCAAATGCTAACAACACTTACTTTCATCACTCAAAAAAAAAAAAAACAACACTTACTTTCATTTCATTTCAAAATAAATATTAAGGCAAAAGCACAATAGTCATAAATATATATATAAAAATACAAATTAATGCACAAGAGACACAGTCATATATACCAATAGATAACATCAACCCAACTTTCATAAGTATATCAGAGATAGATATGACATATTTCCCTGATAACTAATTGCGTTGAAATGTAGACTTTCTCTATATGCGTGAATCATAAAAAAAAAAAAAAAAAAAAAAAAAGCAAATAGAAATTAGAGATCTTATTTTTGTCAATTTTATGCAAAGACTTCTTTGCAGTTTAACATATTTTGAAAGACAATTGAATATATAAATAAATAATGTAGGACATAATAATATAATTAAAAAATAACATTCAAAAAACCTAGAAAAAAATGTTACATTAATTTAGTGGAGATTGATACACAATGGAAGAGACTTTTCTCTCTTTAATATTTTGTATTATCAATAATAAAATATAATATTACAATAAAAAAGTATTCATAGTGAAATAAAAAAGAAGTGTTATAAGTGAAATATAAACCTCTAGCTGTTAAAATAAGAAATTTTATGATTTAAAAAAAATATTATGAATTTTAATAATTCAACACATAAATCTTTATAAATGAATACTATAAGGAGAGATACTTGTCAATATTTAATTTTAATAATTTTGGAGTTCAACATTATATATATATATATATATATTATAAGAGAGTCTACAGTAAAAATTTATAAAAATTATTTAACTGAAAAATAATAAAAAATCTCTACTGGCGCCAAAATATATTTTCGAACAGTTAATAATTCTAAAAATTTTCATGAAAAAATTATTTACATAAATTATTAAAAATCAGATATAAGGGAGTAGACAGAAAATATAATTAATTCAAAGAAAAACAAAACACTTTTTTTAGAAAAAGGAATTGTAACAAATGATTAAAATAATAAAATCAATAATAAAAGTGATGATATAAAGTAAGGATATATGATTATTAAATAACAAAAATAATTAAAAATGAGAAGTGTGGGTGAATCCTTTTGCTTTACATCTAATTAATAATATACTTTTTTTTTTTTTTTTGGTATATTGGACAAGTATAGTTGTTGCTTAGTGCTACCAAAAGGGTAGACCCAATGGGATTGGAGAGTAATAGAAAGAGTTGATTAAGCATGGTTATTGTTCCCTCCACTCCAAACAATAAGGCATGAAAGTATGCATTTTATCAGCATTTTTTTAATCCTAACTTTTGCATTTATTATTCAGACATTGGATCTTCTTACCTGTTTATAAGATCTACTTCAGGTGATTAAATCATGGTTCTTCTTTTAATTACTATTTTAATTTGTAGGTTGCACCATACCCTGTCTTGCCAAGGCTAGAGCACTGCCCCTTTTCTCTTGTTACCCTTTTCTTTCATTTTTTTTTTATGATATTGCTTTGATTAGTTTAATACACTTAGATAAGATGGGAGACATGTAGTCCTTAATTACCATTTTTTAGCTAAGTAGGCCATTATTTTAGAAACCAAATATTAGGGTTATAATCAATTAATTGATAATTAGATATCAAGAGCTAATTTATTCGGGTAAAAATCATAAAAAATATCTCAAAACTAAATGAAGATAAGATACACTTCACTTTGTCATGCTGAAATCAATAAAAAAAAAAAAACTTTGAAGTTGTTAGTCATGTAGGGATTTAATAGTTATTTATCTTCAAAAACATTGTAAGGTTCAAGTACTGTTATTGTTAGTTTATAAAATTAATTTTACACTTAATTTAAAAAGAAAAAACTGTTGTTATCGATATTTAGATTGTATAACATTTCTATTAATATTTTTTTTTTTGAAGCCACCGAAAACTTATATATTATTGAGCTAGTTAAAGTGATTTAATTTTTCACTACAATTGGAGAGTAAGAGAAGATAGAGATTTGAATCATACTCTTCACATCCGAATGTCTACATTTTTTATTATTTAAATTACTCATCAAAGACAGAAACTTGTATACTCTAATAAATAATAAATTTAGCAAATAAAACTGACTAATCAATAGACACAATGAACATAAATAAAATAAATTATTAATTAGTACTATATTTTTCAGCATCACCATTCACAACATTGAAGCACTACCTATAGAATTTTGTAGCATTGATCAATGTTTAATGGAGAGGCTAAATGCCAAGGTGGGAATTACTAATATTGGCTTGCTAATACAAATTACATATAATTTGTGTTAATGGAAAAGAAACATGTGGTCCCATAATAATTTAGAGCCTGATTTATGTGTTTATGGGCTATGAATTATTGAAATAATACACTTAATGATGTTAATTATACATTATTAGTTCACCAATAATAATCTATACCTTCCTTTTCTCAAGAGACATCCAATCCTTCCTTAAAAAGTACACTTAATTGAAGATATGTAGTCACACAAACATGAATTATATTATAAATAATTTACAGTTATTTTTTAAAAAACATTAGGAGAAATAAAAAAGTTCACTATTTTTTTTACAACAAATGAAGATTTTAATTTTACGATGATTTAAAATTGAACCTATAATCTATCTTATTATAAAAAAAATTTATTATCTGCTAAAATTTTGACAACTTAAGATCACAACTATTAGTTGTTAGTGTTAGTGGGGAAGAGAGAATTTAACTCTGGTATTGTCAGGAATTGCATTTGAGACCTAAAAATTTCACAATTTCAATTTTTAATCAACCGATTTAGACCTCATTGACAATAATTTGCTAAATTTGAAAGTTACTTTTATATATTTTTATATAGATAATTATTATTTTCCTAATAATAAAATGCCCACGTAAATGTACTCAAACCTAATGGGTTGGTCCAATACATTGATAGCCATTTTGATGGTTTAGACACATCCATTATATCACATCAAGGGAAAGTATTATTGTACCCTATTAAGGGTCATAGTTGTTCTATGTTTTCGTTTCTTAATTTTCTTTTTTTACTTTCTCGAATCCTCTAAAGTTTAGTCCATGATATGGATTATAGCAAAAATAAATATCTACAATTTCACATTCAATTTGTAATAAAAATTGAATTGAGTTTTAACATGATGTATCCAATGCTGATTGATGATCACTGGGTCCTATCATCTTTCTAATAATCATACGGTTTGAATGGTCAATCTACAAATTATTGGTGTTCTTGTTTAACATAGGATACCATCCCTTTTTAATTAAGAACCTTATTCTCATCCTAGGTTATTTATTTATTTCATTTTTTCCAAAATTTTTCTTTATTTTCATCATATATGTAGCACTGACACGTGTGGAATATAAAAATAAAAACACAAATATAAAAAAAACTTAATTAAAATATAATTTTTTAAAATTACAATATATTTTTTTAAAATTAAAATATTTAAACAATACAAACATGAAAAATAAAAATAAAAATAAAAATATTAAAAATATCTACTAACTGCAATGTTTGTACATCATAGTTTATTACTGTATCAATATTGAACACATAAACAGAAAACAGTTTCATTTAATTTATTTGGAAGTTTGACAATAATTTCAAGAGTTTAAAATTTAGTTATAGTCTTAACGATAAAATAATATACAGACATATGTTTTATTAAATGGAATATAATATCAGAATGAAAAAATAAACTTAAAATTCAATAATTTTTTTCTAATTTTAAAATTCAGGAGTTAGAAAAAGAAAACATTTTATTACAGGGTACTTGACTTATAATGTATCATGTTATATTCCCAATGTACTAAAAAAAAACAAGTAAAATATTTATACAATTGTAAACAACTCTATTCAAAATAATTAATTTTTTTAATTCTAAAATCATAATTCTGATTAGATTTTTACATTAGTAAATATAATTGAATATATATCTTTCATATGACATTTAATTAAATTAGATAATTTCTATTATTTTATTAAGATTAAGTAATTTAAATAGAAATACATATTAAATAAGAATTATAAATAAAAAAATAATTTCCAAAATAATGATGTATTATTTACAACACAAGGAAAAAAAATATACTTTCAGAACAAATAAATATTTGCTTATTATAATTATTTTTTCTTTAAAATTTTTAATTAAATAATATAATAAAAGTCCAATGACCAACATGTATATTTTTTTCTAAATTATTTTTTAAATAAGGTAATATTATTATTTTTCAAACTGGAGAGGAAGAGATGAGGATTAAATATTGACCTTTACATACATTGAAAAGAGTTATACCTCACTTCCAAGCCCTTAGTCTGAGTGACAAGGGTGTTAGGGTAGTGATTGAAGGTTGGAGATTCAATTTCCCACTTCTCATCTAACCTCTCACAAAAAAAATTGTACCTCTAAACTATTTAACGTTTGATATAAGATAATATTATTTTTATATCAAGAAAAAGAGAATGAAATTGGAATTTGAAACTAACAATATCACACAAAATTTTAATTATTAAATCAATTGCTAATTTTTATGAAAAGAAAAAAAGTATTTTTGTAAACAAAAAAGTGAAAATTGTGATGAAAATAATGGTATTAGTCCTTACAAGTATCTTTTGGTCCAAGCCAAAAAAGTATGGTGCGTGTATAGTTGAGTTAAACCCAAAAAGAGAAAAAAAGAAATAAAATAATAATAATAATGGTAGCACGAGTGAGAGAAAGAAGATGGGAATGGGTTGGGTTGGGTTATGGTACAGTGCATCATCATTCTACACTAACACCTTGCGTGCACTCCTCACGCACGCACGTATCAAATAATCTCTAACCTTTACGTTTCAGGGTTATTTATGTCAATTTAGTTTCTATATAACCTTAGCTTCCGTGCATTGTCACATTTCGAGTTTGACTGCTCTCGCTTCATCTTTCTCTTTCTCCTCCTGTTTAGTTTATCGCCTTTCTCTCTCTCCCTCTCTCTCTCTCTCTCTCTCTGTAATTGCAAAAAGCTTAACGCTCTCTTGTGCTCTTCGATCTGACCAAGCTTTTGGGTTTCTTGAATTTGTCGGCTTCCTGATATTTTCTTGTTTGAATTGGGTTCTTTCTTCACTGTAAGTGGCTAAGTGCTGTTTTTCAGGATTTTTTTGTTGGTTTTGTCTTTTTTGATCATGTTTAGACTGTATATCTTTAGCTTGATCGCAGGTTTTGGCAATTTTGTTTATGTTAATGATTAGTTTTCTGTTCTAATTTTTTTGGGTGATGTTCAAATTCTAGACCTTTGTTGTACTTTTTTTCTAAAAAATCCTCTAAACTTGTGGTTTCTGCTGTGAAGTTCAGATCTTTATCAAAGGTTTCTAGCTTTTGAGAAATTATGCATTAGATGGCATACTAATGTTGAAAACCCCTTTTGCAGAGGTCTTGAAGTGGTATTAGTGTAAGAAGAAACTGGGGCGATCTTTTGGCAAAGTGAAACAGCATGCGGTGGTTTTTAAGTCTCTCTGTTGATGTATATCGCAAAGTTATCTCCTTGAACCTCTACTGTAGAGTTATCCTGTAATCTGTTCATCCAATCAAATACCCAACTTCAAGTTTTGCAGTTTTTTTGTTGTTTAAGCCAGTTTCAATGGGATCCACATTTTTTATTGTAATTCCCTGCTATGTCCGCCAGATTAGTTGAATAAGGGGTTCTTTCTTTTGCTAAATAGCTAAACCACTCACTTCTTTTGCTCTCAAACCTATATTAGCTTCCTTGTTGCTTTCTCTAGCTTAGTATATTGGGTGTCTGTCTTCGTCTTCTTTTTTTTATTTTTAAATCTGGGTTTCTGCTCAACAACTGATATTTGCCTTGTCTACGAATTGTATCATTGCATACGATTTATTGTTTTCTGGAGGATCAAATTCTTGCTGTTTCTTTCTCATTATATTGAACGGTTGAGAAGTAGTTATGGTGTGCCAAGCTGCGAGCCAAACAAATTTTCGGGCGTTGAAACACGAAAATGGGATTGCTGGGAGTGCCACCATTATAGTTAGAGTCATAGCATGCTTTCAACCTCTTCAAGATTGCCAGGTTAGTGGAAGATACTTTTTATTCTCTGCATCAGTATTCTTCTGTAGGAATTGGATACTTTCTGTTCATGTGTTGCATTGGTTAATTATAATTAATATTCTCTTTTATTTTTATTTTTTGTTTGAGATTCCTTTGCCTTATCATTTATTGTTGACAGTGGTTGGAAATTTTACGCTATGCCTTTCTTTTACTCATACACTGATTTCTTCTTGTTGGATGATTACCAGGCTGAATACTTTCGTCATTTGCTCAAACCTGTTACGTAGAATTAGTTATTGTGCACTCGTTTTCAAGTTAAGCTGGAGTCTTTTGTTTTTTCTATTGTTACTGAAAGAAACAAGTGAACAGCTGAATTTACTACTGCAGAAATCCTTCTGGTACGTATTGCTTGCATAATTATAAATTTAGTTATAACCTTTTGGATTGTTTTAGTATGATATTTAAAATAATTTCCCATGCTTTACATTAGGTGATTGTTTTGGTTGGATGGGCGAAGACTGGGGACCCTGGTTTCCTCGACAGCAATTTGATCGGCAATCACCCAATTTGAATTACTTGAGTGCTCCCTTCAGCGTGGAGCATCATAATACAATCCCTTCGATTATGAACCCTAGAGCTGAGATGGTTTCTTTAAATGAGAATTTACCTGTATATCCGTCCCTTGAGCCACCTTATGCATATGTCAGTACTCAAGCAAATGAACCTCAGGGTTGGTTTTACTGTTTGCCTCGTTTCCGACAGGCTTTTACACCTGCTTTAAACTCTGGTCTTAACGAGAAGCCCCCAACTGCCCTTTGCGGCGATAAGGAGGCGGCCAGTACGCCCAAGGTAGACACCAGGTGTTCTCAGAAAAGATTCCTTGTATTTGATCAGTCAGGTGATCAAACAACTTTGATCTTTAATTCTGCAATTGGGGCTCCTGTCCCATGCTTTCCTTCTTGGGGTCCAAAACCACATGGGGCTTTTAACTTGAAAAAGGAAGATCCCGGGACCAAGGACAATTTGAACATTCAATTGAGGGCGTTTGCTGCTAACCAATTTGGTGAAGTTGATGGTGCTGAGTTGCACAGTGAGATGCATGAGGACACCGATGAACTGAATGCCCTGCTTTACTCTGATGACCACGGTAGTGATTACACAGAAGATGATGAAGTTACCAGTACAGGTCATTCACCTAGTACAATGACCGCACACAATAATCTAGATTGGTTTAAGGAAAGCACAGAAGAGGTTGCAAGTTCTTGTGGTTCGACCAAGAAGAGAAAATTGTTTGATGAAAGCTACAATGGCATACCAGCTCTAATGGACACTGCTAGTTCAGTAAAGCCCATCGGGAGTGTCGAGTATGAAGATGATGCTGAATCTAGGTGTGAAGGTGGGTTGTGTCGGACGTTAGGTGAGCTGGGTTCTGAATCAAGCAACAAGAAAATGAGAAAAGAGAGAATTCGAGAAACTGTGAGCATTTTGCAGAACATAATTCCAGGTGGAGAGGGCAAGGATGCTATTGTGGTTCTTGACGAAGCTATTAGTTACTTGAAATCCTTAAAGCTCAAAGCAAAAGCTTTAGGACTTGATGCTCCATAAGTAGCCAGACTTCATCCAGCAATAGTGGTGTTTAGTAGTAGTTGTAATAGATATTATTATTATCGGTTAATTAGAAGTCAATGGCATTTGGAGAAAAAGTGATCTGGCAAAATATGAGATGGGCATGGACAAAAGAGTTGGCAGAATAAAAGAGTTCCCCCTGCAAAGAAGAGGCAAATTGGAATGAAGGATAGTTGATCCTCTATCGTAAATCAAACTGTTGATTCCGCAATCAGCAAGCTTTGGATTGGCAATATTATCTTATATTCCACTGCAAAGAAGGAAAGTGCAGCATATTATGCCTGAATAAAGGAAGTTGAATCATTAAGGGCCTAGAGAAAGTAGTAGCACTCAGAGCTGAGCGTGGGAGAACCGCCGTGTGAATGAGAAGACTGGTTTACTCTAAAGGGACCCCCACAGAGAGAAGGATGCACGCTGCTTTGGTGTATTGGGACCCTATATTCACTTTCTAACCCTTTTTGTATTCTTGTCAAATTTTCTTTTGCCTTTCTTTTGTGGAGGATTATTGGTTGGTATCACTTTCTTGATGTGTAACATTGCACGAGCAGAGAGGGCTTTCTTTGACACATGCATCATATAAATTCATCTTGGCACGTTGGTGTTCCTGGGGCCCTTCCGCGATGCCTTACAAGAAATTGCTGTTGGAGATAATTGGCTTCACAGAAGGGCCTTTCTTTTTAATGGGTACTGTAATTTGATCTTGAAAGAACAAGTTTTCTTATGTTTGTTTGCCTCAATTAAGTGGCTCTGTATTATTGTTTAGTTGGATGTAATTTAAATGTGGTTGGTTTTAATGTTGTCTTTATGCATATGTACATACGTAGCATGCACATATTTATGATAATGAGACAGCGATGCGTTAGCGTGAGTGTGTGTATGTGAAATGGTGCAAAAACTTTCAAGTCCGTTCGGAAATGATGGGTTTGTGAGGGGACCACGGTGTTGCATTATTTTGGGAAGTAAAGGGTTGATAGTCCATGTGATTGTGCCATTGAAGGGCACGGGTTTTTATTACACCTCTGCGGTGAAACATGGGAAAAGGAAGCATTTGCCAATGAAGTTGAAGGAGGGGAGAAAGTGGTGGTGGTGGTGGTGTTGTTGTTGTTGCTCTTGTTTCTTTTCAAGTCTACTTCACTCGCTTTCATATGGTGACTTTCCCCTCGTAACTTTCTTCCTCAAGTGTTGAATCTGAATGCAGTATGTCCTTTGAATTGATTGGACCTTAAAAAAAAATGTTTATTTTACTAGGAAGTATAGTATTATATTGGCAACACCTTTTTGAAAATAAGATTGCATCATGATTTGAAAATTTGGTTTTTTTAGCACTTTTGAAAAATTCTAATAACTCTTCACGTTTTGTCTTACGAGATAAACGCACAATAGAAACACTTAATCATCAAATTGTCGCCTATATACAAAAGAAATAGTTTGTCAAATCATCTGTATTACGAGATAAGCAGTCAATTATTATAATAAATTCAGTAGCTGGCAAGATAAGGTCGCTAGCTACATTGATTCTTTTGATTGTGGTGGGTGAAGAATATATTCTGCTGTTGAAGATAAAAATGGGTGTATGCCTTTTTTAACAGGGTTTTCTCCTTCTTTGCATAAGAACAAATCTTGCTTTCCTTAATGTTGAGGATCGTTCCAACTTGATAACCAAAAATATATTCATTTTTGAGAAAAAGGGTCCAAATCACTTTTTCATATTCGATTTTTGCATCAACTTCACCCAACTTGACGAGTTGCTAAATTATTTTGCAATCCTTGGAGTATTTGTGGTCCCCCTTCTTGCAGTATTTCCTTCCTTTATTTTCTTATTTGTTATTGATTAATAAGAAGCTTTCTTTAGTTCACACGTGAGTAATTAAATAGTAACTCATTTCCGAAGGCATTCTAAGATGCATGATTTAGATTCATTTATTGTTGATTTAAGCAAAAGGGCCATGGCCTGTCTCTGTGCAGTCATTAATGTTAAAGTCATATAGCCTTCTTATTAAAAAAAATTTTCTAAAACAAGAAGGATTGCCAAACATGGGGTGGGCTTTTGATTTGCTATGCAGATTGACCCGCCCAAACCTGCGGTGGGTTGTTTAGCCCAATCTTATCATATATACAGCGAATGTTGCTGTCCAACTCGGCCCATCTCAGTCCGGCCCAGATAACAGGCTTATAAATAGATAATGGCAGAACTTGTTGGTCCCACAGTCCATATCTTCGTTAAAAATGGCAAAACCCGCTGATCACAACATCAACGGTGCTTCATTGCTACGAGAACACCATCATATCCTGGTCCTTATCTTACCAGAATTTGCACCCACGGCGCACGGTGTATTGAAAAAAAAAAAGAATTACTCGAAGAGCACACGGAGAGGCACAGAAACATAGCAAATAATGGCAGTGGTGGAAGCATTACGATCGAAGTGATCGAACTGATTAGAGCGAGCGAGCGACCAATCAGTCAATTTCGATCGAAGTTAGGGTTTGGTTGATCGGCAGGTGTTCGGAAGAAAGAACTGAGGTGCAAATGGATGGTTCTAGTTTTCACGACGGCAATATTTACAATTTGCTCGAAACCAGATACTTCGATGCTCGCCTTGTATTTTTCTCTTCTCTACTTCTACCTTAACTTAAGTTTCTTCTGATTATTTTATTTCTGTTAATTTTTTTAATCAGTTTGTTTGTAACGTTGGAACATTTGAGGAGGTGGTGTTATTTTTTCTGTTAATTAATTTTCGGTGGAATTCTTTAAAGAATTTCTAGGTTTTCAATAGTGATTTTAGGTTTGAATTTTGGATTGTTTAATTGAAGTTTGTTGTTTAGGTAATGCAGGTGTAGTTTTTGATGCTTGAATTGTGATGGTTATTGTTGGAGTGTTGATTGGGGAAATGAGAATTTCTTTTCGTCTTTTAGCTCCTACTTTTGATGATTGTTTGTACATGAGTTTATGCATGTTTGGAATTATTTGGAATTGAGGATCGTTGGGAAGAAAAAAGAAGTGACCGCCTATTTATTTATTTGATCAATGCACAGAGTTTTCTATTTGAAACCTTAATGAGTTTGTTCTATTAAGGGGAGTAAAATCAAATGTCACATGTTGGCACCAGGGACGAGAATGAGCTGCTGTTTAGTTTTCTCTGATTTTCCTTTTGGCCCTTTCTCAGAAAAGTAAACTATGAGGGGAGAGAATCAGGATGATATTTCTTCTGATAGTGAGTTATTATTATTATTATTATTATTATCATGTGATCTGGGTTTATCATTTCAAAGAAATTTTGTTTATCTACTCTAATTTTAAGGCAGCAAGTTCTCTAAATATGAAAATGTACTGTGAGGAATGTTTCATTTGTATTTAATATTGTCTTAAGGTAAATGCTTTATTCGTTATGGCTTATGCAGGATATTAATCACGGATTACAAATGCATTCGTCATTGATACGAAGACTCTCTCAGGAAAGGGAATTGGAGGTTTGTATATATGCATTCTTCATATCATCTTTTGTTATTTGTTCCTCTTTATTTCCTTTGAGACTTGTTGCATTCCCAAAGCATACACTAGATTCAATAGATGTCTGCTGAAATTGATTAGGTCATTGGCTTACATTGACTGGTAGAAAAATTGTGTCAATATATTCTATGTGTACATGCGGCAATGTTGCTCTCATGAACCATTATCATTTATCACGTCATTCTATACTGAATTTTTTTGGATATCATGCAAATCTATCTTCATAGATAAAGCGTCTTTTTTCTTACTGGAAACTAATTTTAATTTCAGTTAAATTGTCGTCTCAAGCTTTTTTTTTCTTTTTTCCCTCCTCTTTACAGGGGCATCAGGGTTGTGTCAATGCTATAGCTTGGAATTCTTCAGGTTCACTCTTGATTTCTGGATCAGATGATACTCGGGTATGATACTTCTAAAGATTTTTTATCTAAGCATTAAAGGAAAGAAAATTGAATACGTTTATGGATGTGTGTTTATGTGCAAATGTTTTTTGCATCTGATAAGCTGCAATCAACATCACCTAATTCAAGATTTGTATGACATGCCTATTACTGTGCATGCTTAAAAACTCTCACATACACATGCATGTCCGCAGCGCACGCACAAAGAGGTTTGGATCCATATGCCTCACTGCATGCTCAGAATTATGTAGCATGTGCTAAAATGCACAGGCTCAAATGTGAGGACACATAAACAGTTGCATATTGGTGGATAATGCGTCAATTTTTTTATGCAGATGAACATATGGAGCTATAGTGGTCGAAAACTTTTGCATTCTATAGATACTGGGCATACGGCGAATATTTTCTGTACAAAATTTATTCCTGAAACGTCGGATGAGCTCGTCGTCTCTGGAGCTGGAGATGCAGAAGTAATTTTCTGAGAAATTGAAATTAAAAGTGGATGCTGTTTATGTTTGGCTAGATATATTGGTGAAATAACCTTGATGTTTTTTTTTCTATGCTTTGTCTTCTCCCCAGGTTCGGTTGTTTAATTTGTCTCGCTTGAGTGGGAGAGGGCCAGATGATAATGCCATTGCTCCCTTAGCAATGTATCAATGTCACACTAAAAGAGTAAAAAAACTAGCGGTAAGATATCATCAGGAAGAGGACTAACACAGGGACTTAGAAGGCTGAAATAACATGAACACAAAAATAAATTGAATCATTTTAATATCTAGATTCATTTGAAAAATAAATTAGTTTGCTTGCTTTTGCTAACTTAATCTGCATTCTCTTGCATTGTAGGTTGAAATTGGGAACCCCAATGTTGTTTGGAGTGCAAGTGAAGATGGGACACTGAGACAGCATGACCTTCGGGAGGGTTCTTCTTGTCCATCAGCTGGATCTTCTCAAGAATGTCGTAATGTTCTAGTGAGTTATATAAATTTGGAAATTCCCCACTGCCTATGATGAGGATTCGGTTTCTTTTGCTGTACTGCAGCTTGGATATTAGCATATACGATGAAGCTTGTTGTTCTTTCATGCTGTGTTTGTTACAATGTCTTTTTTATCACCTTAACATGCTTGGGAACTGCGGATTGTCTATGCATAATTTTTTCTGTTTTGTGAGTATGGTTGGCCCTTCCATTCTATAGTAACCAGGAGATAAAGGAAGAAAGACTTAAATGAAATGCCTTGTGATTTTCTTTATAGGATAGTCTGAATCCACATGTTTATTAATATGGATTTGGAAAGCTAGCTTATGTTGCGATATGCTTTTCCTGAGGGTTCCAAGAGTGACAAAACTATAGATTTTACCTGGGCCGCAAGATTTTAAAGTATGGAATCTCTGAACATCTGTTTTCCATTTCCAACTTAAACTGTACCTAACAGGATTTATCCTATCACGACTTTTGAAGCTCATTCATTGTTATCGTGCACTAGTTACCCCAAAAGGAATTTACTTCTACACTAGTGATATATCAATTGGATGGATTGCCATGAGGCTGATTCTTATGATTTATGGGTCTAGTGTATTTGGTCACAAAGTCGTGTGGGTCATGGCTGTATTTGACCTTAGTAAATGTTTACTTGAGTATTGTTATTTGGTCTCCTACAGATTGGTAGTTATGTGTTCTATGCAAGAATGTTTGTGAAGTTCGGTTAAATTGAGTTTATTTTGTGTTTCGAATTTTGAACATCTTGTTACCCCTAATCATATTGATAATTGTTTTCACATTTAGTATTTGTTGACAGCTTGACTTGCGGTGTGGGGCCAAGAGGTCACTGGTTGATCCTCCTAAGCAAACCCTTGCTTTGAAGTCTTGTGACATCAGTGCTAGTCGGCCTCATTTGCTCCTAGTTGGTGGGAGGTGCTAACCAGATCATCAGACTGCAGAATGTTTAGCCTTATTGCGCTTATTGTTTTGTCTAATTTCTCATTTTTATGCTTCCAGTGATGCCTTTGCACGTCTGTATGATAGAAGGATGCTGCCTCCTTTGACTTCCTGTAGGAAAAGGATGCCACCGCCACCTTGTGTTAACTATTTTTCCCCTATGCATCTTTCTGAACGTGTATGTTGTGAACTTAACTATTTAATTGCTACTCTTTTGTTTTCATCTTGAAGCTTATGATCTCATTTTATTTGTATGTTTTATTGGATGGGCAACAAAAGGAAATAGAAGAAGGAACATGGTATAATTTTAACATTTCAAGTTATTAACGGTTTAGGCTATTAAGATTTTTCAGAATTCATTCATATGTATTCTTAAAATCACTGTATAAGGTTTTGGGGTTTGGACATCTTGTTTTTCTCGCTAAAGTTAGTATTTCGGAAAAGCTTTTGGGTGCATGTATCATCACACACGTGAGGCTTAGTCTCTTTTCTTTTTCAGGGACGCTCAGGTTTTCACCTAACTCATGTTACGTTTAGTCCGAGTGGAGATGAGGTTCTACTCAGTTACAGTGGAGAGCATGTTTACCTCATGAATGTTAATCATGGTATGCTTCTTCGCCCTGTGAGGTTAACCTTTTTTGTAATCGTAACAGTGAGTCATGTTTTGTGTTCTTCATCTTAAAGTTATTATATTGCTTGATTTTATTGTTGAATTCCTCTTATAGATATTTAAATAATGTTCTGCTTCCAATATCAATTTTAAGTTGGAGTGACAGCTTACAATATGACATACAACATTAATACGTTGGTCCATTTTTGTGAGATGAATTATTGTATCACAAATGTTTTTTTTAAGCATTTACTTCTTAGTGGTCATTATTAGTTTGGTTATATCAGCATTGGAAAATATAACAAAACTGTTAATTTGCAGCTGGAGGAGGTTCTATGCAATACACTGCAGGAGATGCTTCAAAACTAATGACTTTTGCTCCTATTCTCAATGGTTTGGAATTGCAACCACCGCCATCAGATGTATTCAAAAGTAATCTTTGTTTTCAAAACAATGTTGCTTCCACGGTATACATCTTTATTTGTTTGTTTGTTCTTGGTAAAATATGCATGCTCATATTACTGAGAAAGCTTGTTCAACTGCCGTATATTAGTGTCTAATGTAGTTGTTACAGCTTCAGAAGTGTAGGAAGCTGCTTCAATTTGCTGAAAAATGCTTGGAAGAAGGTGCAAATGTTTTCTATGGTATTGAAGCATGCAATGAAATTTTGGATCAGCATGGTCGTAATATTAGTCCTGCCATTAGGCATGACTCTCTCTGCACACGTGCAGCCTTGTTGCTTAAGGTTTCTTAAAACACTTTTTTCCGGACATATGGATACCATTTCTTTTGTTTGACGTGCATTGTCAACTAAACTATTAAGCTGTTTTTTTTTTTTCTTTTTATTGTTTCAGCGGAAGTGGAAAAATGATGTTCACATAGCCATAAGAGATTGCTATAGCGCTCGTAGAATAGACAGCTCTTCATTTAGAGCCCTTTTTTACATGTCTGAAGCTTTATCGCAGGTAATTTCTTAACAAATCCACAATCTTGTGTCATTGAACATGCACTTTTAACAAGTAGACAATTGTGTCTGCTGCTGTCTAATGTTCCTCGGTGGCTATTGGCGCTTGAAATTTTTTTGGATATATGAAGTGCTAATGTGCTACTATTTTTTGATCCCATTTGAATCCACCCATGTGTCTTTTAGACCATTTTCTTTATTTATCATATCTGTATGGTGTGATTGAAACACTGGAGGCAGTAGCATTTGGATATCCAAATTCTAGACATCTGCTTGTTCTCTTTTATTATTGCAATGATCTTTGTGTTAAATTTATGTGCTGAAGATTCTGTTTCTGGTTTTCACTAGGCATTTATTATTCCTGTGGACTTGCTTAGCATGGCTAACTGAAGTTTATAATGGGAAGGGGAGTAGGGACTATTAGGAAATGGCTATTGCAATTACGATAACATTGGCATAACCAACTCATAATTTTTGTCATTAGTTATGATTTGGTCCTTATTGTTTACTTCTTGCAGCTGGGAAAATACAAAGAAGCTCTAGATTTTGCTGTTGCTGCGCAATGTGTGGACCGATCTGGTACTGAAATTTCAGAATGGGTAGAGAACATAAAAAAGAAGCTTGCTCAAGGTATGTGGTTTGCAATTTCTAGTGCCTTTTGTTTGGCCCTTCCCCACCTCTTTTCTCCAGTAGAAATCTTTTCTTTTGACTCTTTTTTTTTTCAGCTAGCTACATAAAATATGCATGGAATGAGATTTGACGGAGTGTCAGACTCATGGTGATTTCAACCATGCCACTTTAAACTTAGTAAACATAAAATTTCAGAAGAATTTTCACTGGAGTTGATTGATTGATTTCAAATGATACTTGTTGAATTTCACTTAATTTTTTTAACAATAATCTCATAACCTCTGTTTCCTATCAATGCTTGAGGTTATCTCTCTCTCTCTCTTCTTCTTTCCTTCTCCCTCAACATGCAGGGAGTGGAAGAGCATTAGGCAAGTTGTTTGATTTAACTCACAAGGAGTTCAGTACATTTTGTATGCTATTGACTGTATATCTTATCTATTTAATTGAATATTTCCATGACTAGCTGAAGCTGAAAAGGCAAACAATGCAAATGATGGGCCACTGAGGTCTGAATATCGAAGTGGAAGAGCATTGTCATTAAGTGACATACTTTACCGCTCAGAGGCTACCAGTGATGCTTCACAAGATGGTCCAAATGAAAGAGAAGATTCTGATTATGATGAAGAACTGGAATTGGACTTTGAAACATCAATGTCAGGTGATGAAGGGCGTGATTATGAGCCCAATACTCTTCATGGAAGTTTAAATTTAAGGATTCATCGAAGAGGTGATTCAAGTAGAGAAACAAGCTGCACAAATGGCTCTAGTGGGTCACCTTCATCATCACAAAATGACCGCATGCCATATCAGGTTAAGCTTCAGAATTTTCAGTAGGGTTCTTGCGTGCTGTTTTTTGCTATTCTTCAAAATAGAATTGATTTTTCTTTGGACTTGCATGATTGTAATTGTTGCACTTTAGGAAAGATAATGGTTGTTTCATCTGAGATTTTCTGTGTCAAGTCATGGTAGTCTCTGTAGTCATTAGTCACCAGCATGTATCTTTGGATGGACCTGGTGCTTTGACTATTTAATTTCTATATTTTGTAAGACCAGGGAAAAGTGAATATGCATAGTAGTTCTTGGTCTTTGTGCTGGTCGTCAATCAACTCATGCTTATATTTTTATATTGCAGCCAGAGACAGTCATTGATATGAAGCAGAGGTTTGTTGGCCACTGTAATGTTGGAACTGACATAAAACAGGCCAGTTTTCTGGGTGAGCGAGGTATTTTGCTACATAATATATGGTCATATATATACCTTCATGCACAGATATATACATTTGCCTTGCATATGTTCTTGACAGAAGAATAGAATGAGTTTGATGTCACCTTACTAAATGTTTTGAGTTTGAAACGTGTTCTTCTGCATTCCATTTGCTTGCAATGGTGTAAGGGTGAGTGGGAGACCTTTATTTGATGTATATTAGTAGAATAGTTTTTGTCATTTATGTCTGGTGGGACCACGATGAATCACAGTTTCTCTGAAAAACTTCCTGGCTTTACCCTTATGTATCAAGGGGAACTTGGCATGATTAAGGTTGCCAAGTGCTAGGGATGCCTGGTTGGAGCAAAGCATAAGGTGCTGGTATGCACCTGAGGGATGTGCTGTGCACATTTACAGAAGGCAGACTTGCATAATACAATTGCTTAGAATGCTAAAGAGATTTTCAACATTGAGACAAATGTATCTGTTTGTTATCACATAAGCAATGATTACAGACAAATTGAAATATAGAGAATGACAAACATATTAGGACATATTTTAACCTAGAATCATGGAACAGTCAGAAGAAGGTTTTCTACCTGAGTTGTATAGGGGCGGTTGTATTTTCTATGAATAACACTTGGCTGGACTTGTTACTATGTTTTGACCACTGCATCTGTGTTAGATTGGTTGATGTCTTTTATTTTAAATGCAGCCTGCAATTCTTGACTCTTGACTTATACCAAAATAATAATAATAATAATAAAAAGTGACTTATGTATCTAATAATTGATTTGCAGGAGAGTATGTGGCTAGTGGAAGTGATGATGGTAGATGGTTTATTTGGGAAAAACAAACTGGCAAACTAATAAAAATGCTTCTTGGAGATGAAGCTGGTAAGTTATACCTTGTGGTGAATATGAATGAAGTTTATGCTAACACTTGATAATCTCTGTTCATTACCTTTGATTTGTTTATTTCCCTTCATTACCTTTGATTTGTTTATTTCCCTCGACAGTTGTGAACTGTGTACAATGTCATCCATTTGATTGTGTTGTGGCAACAAGTGGGATTGATAACACGATAAAGGTGAGTTTGGGGGAAAATGATTTATTTGGTGCAGCTATCATGATATGATGTTTTCTAATTTTGGCAATATTGCACTAGATTTGGACCCCAACTGCTTATGTCCCATCAACTGTAGCTGGACCAGAAACTTCTGATGTGTTGGAGGTCATGGAAAGCAATCAGCGTAGGATAAGCCATAATCGTGAAGTCATCCTGTAAGGATCTGAAATTCTTTAGTAGTTTGTTAGAATTTACAATTGTATTGCAATCATTGTACGATCTTTCTTTTCTACTGTCCCCTCTATTCCTCTGAAGTCAATTTCGGACTGAATTGACGAACCCTTTATGATTATTCGAACTGGCTTAAGATTTGGTAATAATGTTACAGCAATCATAAATGTTTCAAATCTGAGGACACAAGGTTATATGCTATTTGTCAGTCATTGTTTTATTAGGTGAGCTTTTGGATTAATGAGCTTTCAGCCTTTCTCAGACAGCAGTGTTCTGGTCATCAAAGCCAACATGTCTAGCTTAGCTTTCTAGTATCACCTGCAAGATCTTCTAGTATCTTAGCTTTAGGCCATTAACATGGGCTTATTTTTTTTGTGCGCCAACACATTCATTTATCCACCTATATTTCTAGCTTTCATGTCTTGTCAATGCTATTTCAACCAGAAGAATGCACTTTTAAGATGCATGCATTTCCTCTACAGGCTATCTTTTTTAGAGCATCTGTAAATAGAAATAACAGTCCTTTTGTGCAGAGTCCTTTGGTCATTGAGTATTTCTTGCTAGTTTAAAGAATTTCTTTCATCTCTTTACTCATTGTTTTTACAAGGATTTAAAATGTTAGTTGCAGCCCATTTGAACTTCTGGAGCGGTTTCGGATGCATGAATTTACTGAAGGAACTTTACACCCTCTTGAGTGTGCTCAGAGCTAATCGTGATTTGTCTTTGGTGAAGAATGTAGTTAAGTATCAGTCTCTCTTATTTTATGCTCGGGGCCTCTAGAAAAATCATATTGGCGTCAGGAACAATCTCAAATAATTTGCACATTTTTATAATTAATTGCCCAATTGAAGTCCTCGGCATAACTTGTAATTTGTGAATTGGCCATCTTCCCTGCAAATATTATGCGAGTTTATCCAACTGTTAAGCTGGCTTTATTTTTTTTAATCTTTCAAGTACATATCATCATATAATTTAAATGAGTAATGTTTCCTAGTTAAATGAATAGTGCGATCTTCATCACAAGAACCTTCCATTGCAAACTGATCAATTTTTCCTATTGTTTCATCTGCAGATATTATCTGGTGAATTATAAATGATGTAGTTTGTATTTTGCTCTGCAAAAGTTGAGAAAGAAGATAAGGGCAGTAGGAAATTACTTGACCATGTAAAGCCTTTTGGGTCCCTTGGAATAAGCTAGATGTCCGAATAAAGTTTTACCATTGTAGAGCTTCTCTGTACATTTTTTTTTCTTTTCTCAAAGTTGTATTTGTTAATATAAAAAGTTGTACATATGTTGAAAATATGCCCTGTATAGGTGAGTTTTTCTTGCAATGTAGATATTTTAATTTCTTAAGACTGTCTAGACTGAATTGCCGAAATTTTTGTGATTGGTCGGTATGTGCTGTTTCATTTTACACATGCATCAGGGAATCAGATGACTGCTTGGGATTTGGTTCATTAGGTACATCAGGAAATATCTGTGCAACTAAAAATGATAAAAGGACAGAGCGAGCGCTGTAGAACCACTTTTGTTAGAGATATGGGTATATAACTGGTTCAATTTCCTTTTCGGAAGCCAAAACATGTGGTGTGTGGTCTCTTGCCCTTTGTCTAATTATTAGCTTGTTATCAGCTTGTCTCTGATATATTTGTTATTGTGCCCTTTTGTTGATATTTATTTTTCATACTGGCTCCAGTTTTTGCTCTGTTTCAGGGTTCAAATTTCTCTTTCATATTGTCACATTTTAGCATGTTCAATGAAAAGAAAAACTTTCTTTATTCTGATTATGTTTAAGCAAAATGAGGGTACTTTTTGTTAAGGCAAAATTTATTTTTAAGCCCCTGAACTATAACGGTTTTTTCTATTGAGCCGTTATCGTTTAATTGTATTGCATTGAACTTCTATGCTATTATTTATGTAGCTATTGAGCCTCAATTTAACAAATTTTATAGAAATGTGCAAAAATTTTAAGAGCTCAATGTATTACATTAATAATAGTATGAGGGCTTAATGTATTCATAAATAATAGTATAGGGTTCAATGCAATGCGATAAAACGATAGGGACTCGATAGAAAAAACTGCTATAGTTTAGGAGCTTAAAAATGGTTTTTTCCTTTTGTTAAACCTACCTGAGGAATCATATGCTTATTCAATGTTATTGTTATTAGGTTAGGAAATGAACGAGATGTGATTTGACTAGTGCAGTGTTGATGGGGTATTTTAAATGCGAATCGTTGTTATATAACTGAAAAATTCATTGTTCGTACAGTGGAGTAACATGGTCTGTCCAAGTTGCTGCTGCTTTTTCTTAAAAAATTTTGACAGAATCGGTCCATGCTCTTCTTGATATTTATTTAAATGATATGAATTGTATGGATGAGCTTACTTTCATTTGCCAGATGGTTGATTACATACATAGCTGGTTTTCTGGTTTGCTTGTTTCTGTGTTGTTTTTTTAATTGTTATGATCACCACAAACAAAACAAGACGTATATTTAATTATATTCAAGCCAATTTGATATATTTTAACCAAAAATCTTTAAAGATATAATTGTGTGTGTATATATATATATATATATTTGACCAAATAATTGTATATTGGGTTGTGAAGAAAAAGAAGAAAAAGGAGTTGTATTATGATGTAGTAGTATCAAACCCAACTAAATTGATTAAAAGTTTTCGCTCATTTGCCAGTTAAAGAACTTTTAGTTGGGAGTCAGTATTGGTCAATACTTGAAGTTCAATCTCAATTATTAGATACAACTATACATTTGTTTAATGATATTACATAGATTTATAAAAAGAGAAAATCATGGTTATTTCTTGAAAAAGAAAATCCCACATGTTGAGGAAAAAAAAATTGATAGAAGCACGTGGTACACATGTGAATAAAGAGAGAGAGACATGTTAAACGTGGGAATGTGTCTCAGATTTTGAGGGCTGAATGACGCAGAAGACTGTGGTGAAGTGAAGGTGAATAATAAGGAGTTTGGTTAGGATGGGTCGGCCATGTGGTCAAGTGATGTTCCCGTTGCTGTTCATGAGAAGAGAGAAGCTCTTGTTTTGGTTTAGATAAAGATTAGAAATGTGCTTAGCTATTGATTAGTCATACACACAATTTACACGTTTGACCCACGTGCTGATGTAAGAGTAATGCGACATCATTATTAGTATTTTTTTTGAATGATAATGTATTGCAATAAAAAGGTTCGAGGGCACAACAAAGATGTGAGTTCTAAAGAACTCCGAACTAAAATAAGAGTCATGAACACACAACTCTTGACCTAGAGAGGTAACTACACCAGCTACCACCATGCGACATCATTACTGATTCATACATACATTGCCTTACTCATCAATCTTTGGCTCAAATTATGTATTCTACTGCTACTTATTCAAATTGTTTTCAGAATTTCGATTCTATAGTGTTACAACCATTACTATGTGTCGTGCTTGTGATATTGAATTTAAAACAAATGCTATATTTAATCCAACACTGTAGTCACAAAAAAAGTGGGATTTCAATTCTTTTTAAACGCGTTATAATGGTATAGTATGGTATAAGCAACACATTATAACGATATAAAAATATACGTAAAAAAATTAAATTTTTTAAATGAAGTTTTGAGTTCAAATTTTACATATAAAAAAAAATAAAAAATGCTACTTGAACTTTTTTTCTTATTAATTCATTTGATTTGAAGTTTGAAATAGTTAGAATTTTTGTGACTATTGGACATTAATCGATTCTTTTGAAATAAGAAACACATTGATGAATTTCTTTAAAACACTAGCTAAAAATTAACGAATAAAAAAAAATATAAAAAACGAGAAAGTTAATTAATTTGGGATGCATGTATACTTTTGTTTCTCCGTCATAGTATGTTTTCGTGTAAGAGGGGATTATAGGGCGTTATTGTAAAGATAGAGTGGAAGGAACTACTTGCTCATTCTTGACTCTTGACCTTGACCCTAAAAAAAGAAAAGGCAGTTCAAGAACAAAAAACAAAATAATAATAAAAAAAACACTATTTTCCTCATTAATATGTATCAAGAAATTTCCTTTTTTTTTTTTTTTTTTTTTGTGGTTGGTTCGTGATAGTGGAGATAAGACCTTGTTTCAGCCACCCATTGTGGCGTTTCAAGCGGGGACCTTCAATTAATTGTATAGCTATAGGTCAATCTTCAATGCCTATATTTTTTTTGTGGATTTTGGTATTTTTAATTTTTCATCACGCAACCTAGCTACCCTATATCAACATCAATCTTTGGCATATATATGCATTAAATATTAATGTACACGTAATAATCTTCTTCCATGATTCTCGTAAAATTAAATAGGAAATTTTTTCACGATATTTGAATATCAATTTTCATCTTTATTTATTTTTTTATCATCTTTATTTTTTAATAAAATATCTATTAATTCATTTATACGTTGATATACACTACATGAAATATTTTCAATAATTATTATTTAAGTTTTTGTTAATTATTATAAAAAAATTATTATTATTACTCCAGCTTAAGATATGAATTAAACCCAAACTGCATTATTACAAAATTAAATTATAGTTTATGTAGCATATGCATGTATGATGGTTTCTTTCCATGTTTTCTGCCAACAATTAGAAAGGGCAAAGAATTAATTAAGAGCTAATACAAAAAGAATGTTATAATTATAATCAACCCTTCCAAGGTCCCAACTTCAACCTCAATTCTATATATTGAGCAACAAAAAAATAAAATAATAATAATTATTATAACTTTTCAAACACGCTCTCCCTCTAATACATATATATATATAAGCTTGTTTGAGTGATAGCTTTTATATGTATTTTGTGCTGATCTATCGATACACCACAGCCACTCCTCTCTCGATCTATTGTCTTTCTTTGCCACAAGAAACAAGAATTAATTGATAATATGGCCACCACAGCAGCACCAAAAGGAGTCATTGCATTGTCACAGCCACAGCAACAACAACAACAAGAAGCAAGCCCTGAATGTTGCATGTGTGGAGACTCTGGCCTTTCTTATGAGCTTTTTCAATGCAAGATTTGCCAGTTCAGATCTCAGCACAGGTACAGTCTAACCAACAAAACTTGAAAAATTCTTTTCTGGGTTTTATCATACTTCATCAATATCTCAAGAATTCTTTCTTTTTTTTGACTGTGAATTAATTAAGTTTGTTTCAACAGATACTGCAGCAATCTTTATCCCAAGGCTGAATCCTACCAAGTATGCAATTGGTGTCTGAGCAGTGACACAAAAGAAAAATCACAGAATTCTTCAAACTCTTCATCATCAAATAAAAACAGCAGCGAAGATGATAGCAAGAACAGCCGAAACAAGAAAAAGAATAGCAATAACAGTAGCCAAGGATCAGGCGGAGGATTGAGGTCGACCCACCAAAGAGGTAGCAATTTACAGTTACAAGTGATCAATAGCCCAATCAAGAAACAAAGATCGCCTGAGAGATCACCACAAACAACTCGAAGAAGACTCATCAGTAATGGTAAATTAGAAGAGATGAAGCTTATTAGAAGAACCAAATCAGAAGAGATATCTAACAATAATGGCATCACAAAACATGTTTTTAGGAACAAAGTCAGAAGATATAAGCTTCTTGATGAGGTTTCAAGCTGATCTGTTTTCAGCAATATATATGTTTTTAATCACATAAACAAAATTGTTATCATATGATCATATGATTCTGTTTTGTGGTGGAAACTTTTTGATCTTGAATCTCCATTAGAAACCCAGTTGAGATTGAGAAACAATATTGCCATATCTTCATTAATTATTAGAAAAATTTTGATCCAAAGAAACAAACAAATGTAAAGAAAAAATATTAATCTATCAAATCCTGAACCTGCAGTGACTGAAATGGTAGCCGATGTTACTGTTTAATACAGTGAATTATTACACCTATCATTGCCGATGATGATAATCCACCAATCATGTTTCTTGCTCGGGTGGGTTCAGCATCATTATTGTTATCATCATCATCATCAACAGAACTGTATATATTGCAAATGCAAATAATGGGTACGGTTTTTTTTGTTTTTTCTTTAAAGCAAAATTTGATTGATTCGTTAGAACTTACTTGGTAAGGTAAGGAATTCTTGGTACGCGTTTATGGGATGACAAAAGTCACAGATAGAATGTTAATGTGACTTTGAGGTCAACCACTACGATTTTTTAGTTAATTTTGCTGTGCATTTTATTAATTTTTGTGTTGTTTTTTTTATATACATATTCACCTCATCTAGCAAAAAGATAAAAATAGTAAATTGAAGACATTTTATATAAATTAATGAGTTTTATTTATTTTGATACTGAATTAATCTTCAAATATGTGATATTTCGTATTTGAATTCCAATAGAACTTAAATGTATAAAAAAAAAACTCTTTAAATAAATTACCATATGAGTAATATTTTTTAAAAATATATATCATCATTTAAAATATTCATATTAAATCAATAACTGTTGGATCAATTGATATGTGCGTTATTTTATTTAAGTAATATTTTAAATTCAAATATTAATATATTGCATTAAATAATTATTGAAATTTTTTTTATACTTTTTATGATTCCATATGAATTGAAATGTATTAATTAGAATTTAATGAATTTTAAATATCGATGATTTGGATAAAAAAATAAAATATTTCTAAGAAATTTATGGTGGGAAGAGATAAAAGCTAAGGAGGAGTTTGGTAAGTCATTGCGGAGACTAGAGACCGGAGACCTATATTGTACTTTGGCTGTTGTATTCTCTACTAATGCCATTTCTAGGAGCCTAAGACCATCCTTCACGCCATTATAGAAATGGATAAAATTGGACGTGGCTACTACCCATGTTTATAGGTGGTTGTAATTATAAAATAATTTTTTTAACAGATTAAATTCTCTGTATTATAAGGAAAAAAAAGTGTAAAGGTAAATTTAGTAAAAAAAAAATTACTCTTATTCTTCTATAAATATCACTACTAGTGATATTTATCAATTTTTCTATATATATATATATATATGGGTGGGGATTTTAACTTAATTTATTTCTCCATAGCTTATGCCGATGGTTAATGTCCTTTGATTTAAAGGTCAAATATATAGTATTATAACTTAATTTATAATAAATGGTTAATCTGTCACCATTTCAAACTCTTTTTGACATTTTCAAAACAATTTCTTAAAGTATCAGATTGATAATATACATATATATATAAATAACTTCTCTTTAATTAAAAACTCAAGAAAGGCTGATGGGAGCAAATAGAAAATATCATCCACTGAACATGACCTCTTAAATAAACTTGCAGCTTAAGTAATCAATCAGCAAACTATAAATTAAAAAATCTGAATTGAACTCCCCTCCAACCATGATTATTATTTTTTTTTTGGAAAAAAAAAACATATGAAGGAGATTCAAGAATCCGCGTTGACTGTTGATCCATCAGATTTAGAAGTGTAATTAAAAATGTAATTAAGCATAACAAAATGAGAGTTTTAGTTTTGGGCATGAGCTGTGATCACCTAATTTCATTCATAATATTCTTGTTAATTAGCTGTTAATTAAAATGATGAGCCCACCAGATTAGGTACACATTTACTTATAATAATATAAGTATATTTTCTTAATTTTAACATGATTTGTGTATGTGTGTGTACAGGTTTACAATAAGCATGCATCAAACCACTTCTTTTCAATAATTCAATAATGATTTTGGACAGAACATGGTGCTTCATTCTTTTTTTCTGCTTTTGGAAGAATACTCGTACGTCATTATGGAGACTTCTTAAAAATAATGGAAGTTGAATAGCATGCGCCATCCTTTTTTTTTTTTTTTTTTTTTAAGAGACACTGTAATTCTTGTGAACTTGATCCCACACTGCAACAATAGTTGCTGCATGCATGTGTGCTTAATATCGACCAAAAATTTTTTGATCAATTACACACAAATTTTTATGGCCTAAAAATGCTCTTATTGTTTTAAAACAAATGAGATGAATTTTTTTTTAATTTCAACCATCGGTATTTAAAGTCTACTAAATTCTAATTAATCTGATTCGATTATGATAGAATTATAAAAATGATAAAAATTATCTAACAATAAATTTAATGTGACTGCATATATCATAACTTAAATTTAAAATATCATTTAAACGAGAACAATTTTTAACTAACCGATTTGAAGAATTATTGATGAAATGCTTTTTTTTTTTTTTTTAATGAGCTAATGCATGAGTCTTTCCAGTTCTTTGTAAATGGATACGTACACATTTTGAAGAATAATGGAATAGGAACAAACTTTTGATTAGATACGTGTCAAGCTTAGACTGCAAAAAGTTGTAAAATGAAAAGTTTTTTCAACAACTGTTTTTGAATTTTCTTTTTTACAAAAGAAAAAAATTAAAAAAGAAAGAAAGATTCTTAGACGTGAATGATGGAGGTGGGGATCTTGTATATGGTCAAAGAAAAAAGAACATGGCATCAGGCATAAAATTGAGACAGAAAGAAGTGAATTTATTCAAATCCAACACAACTCTTATGCTGATTATTGTAAGAGATACATTTCTGATTTTGTCTACTATGAACACACACATATATATATATTAGTAAAAGTTCATGAAACACTAGCTAGATTCTTCTCAATTTTCATTACCTAATTATTTAAAAAATATATATTAATTATTCAGCTATATATATTTATAATTACAAACTCTAGATCAGAGGTGGGTTTTATTCCTCCATATATCCGATCAAGATCGAGTCTGTTTGATGCTGTTAGCTTTGTTATATATATATATACATATCATTTAATAATATACTTCGAGAGCCCGGGATAATTAACATTTAATAATATATTTTACTCATTTATTTGATTTATTTACATGCAGGTGAAATGAATTTTTTTTTTCAAAAAAAAAAAAAAAAAAATCGAAGGAGCAATTCCAAATATTATAATTTAGTAAAGCAATAATATATATATTGATTAAATATATAATATTTTAAATGTATATCATCCAACCGTTAAATATAACACTCAAAAAGTGATAATTTTTCAAAGCCAAAAATCTACTGCGTACAGAAAAAAATGGAGAAAACTTTCAGGCCAGGCCCAAGCGGAAATGTAACACCCAAAAGCTTAGATGGATTGCAGGCAACAGATCGACAAAGAAAAGCCCAAGTCTTTTTAGGTCTTTTCTTCTCATGCCTGTCCTTCAATGAGGACGTGTAAGTAGAAGTAGGGCTAAATACGGGACACAAAATATTAAGTTGAACCAAAATTTGAATATAAAGGCATTGGAATTATACTAAACAATTTTAACCCCGAAACATACTGAATCGAGTTTTGTAACCTTAGTAGAAGCAGCAAGCTCCTAGTTACTCCTTGTCGCAAGTCTTCCTTTGTCCCCACTCCAACTCCACAAAGAATGGGTTGTATCTCTATCCACTCATGTATGCATATGCACGTACACACATGCACATGTGCGCATGCACCTACACGAGATGGCACTAAATATTTACAAAATATCAAATCGAGAACCATTTGAAATTATACCAAATCCGTATTGAAAAAAAAATTGAATATATTAATTTAATAAATAATATATAGCACTAGTAAATAGTAGTGAAGTTAGTTATATACTTTTCATTATATTATCAAGTAATGTATAGTAAATAATATGTGTATAATGATATATGATAAAAATTAATATGTTTTGTGTTTAGAATATAATAAATAAATTATAAACATAATATTTTTATTAATTTCATCATTAATATTGTTAGCATTGCTATTATTATTATTGTTGCTGTTATTCTATTGACAAGTAAAAATGTAAATATCTATTAAATTACAACTGGTTATGAATCCGTACTTTACGCGAATTATAAATAATATATATTTTAAAAATAATTAATTAATTTTAATAAATTAAAGTAAGTTATGACTTTACAAATACAAACAAAAGAAGTTAGATCATTTTTATTAATTGAAATTTATTGTATTGTTATATTTAATAATAATTAATTAATTAATTATTATTATTAACTTATTAATTTTTGTTGTTGTATATGTAATACAGTTTTATTGATATTATTTAAAATTAATGAGTTAAACTTAAATTCAATTAATAATATAAATTTGTATATAATCTAAATTTTTGAAATTCTATTTTGAATTGTACTATACCAATTTATTTTAAATAATTAAATTTTTGTAACGAACTATCTTGAACTAGTATAAAAAATTTTGAATTTAATACTAACATTGAATTTTTTTATTTTTAAAATTCACAAAATTTAATATAATTTGAGAGATTTTAAATTTCTAAATTTTCCGTCACGTTATGCACTTCTAAGTTGAAGTAGTACATTTTCAAAGCCCCAAAAGGGCAGACAAGGACGAGATACGAATATATGCTTTTGATCATAGCAAACTTTTGTAGCATTAACAAAGTTTGAATAGTATCCATTGCAAGGGCATCTTTCTGCTTCCTTTTCATCTTGTTTTAAAGTTTAAACACAGGAATTTCACTGGGAAAATGGGGTTATGTAAAATTGTAAATCCACTACTAAGGTCCCATCAAATCCAATTCCAAAAGATACAAGTTGCTCCTCCACACAGCAAAACCATTTCTTACTTGTTGGACAGTCAGGTGACCCAAAAGAAAAAATGGGCAGTATTAGACTGTTAGTGAACCATTTTGGACCCCATCCCAAAAGGACAAAGGCAACCATTTAAGCGATAGCTAGGCAGATAGATCATGGAAGCAGGTTCATCTCCATCCCCATTTAGCAGGATCCAATTAAGACTAAGAGTTGGGTGTCTCATTTGACACATATTTCTTAATGTACGTCTTCTGCTCTTTTAACTTCTGCTTCTTCAATTCAACTACAAGTAGTTATGAACATGGCAGCATTTAGTCGGATATTTATCTATTGTGAACCTTTTCTGTTCGTCCCTTTGTTGGCTTTTCCTCAAGGACCAGAGTGATTCTATGGATTTAAGATTGCTCAAGTTCCAATTTGAGGACACCCCATTTTACCCTCTACTTCTTGTAAAACATAAATATATTTTGTAAGAAATTCTTTCCAACCCCAAATCTATTAAACTTAACATATATACCCATTATATTTTTAGCATTAAATTCTTTCGGTATTCGATATTCATATACAATTTAATTATTTTTATTAATTAAATATAAAATATTTAAAATATATGTCATTTATATAACTGCTGAATGTAATATTTTGCATAAGAATAAAAATTTCTTTTGATCTTACACAAATTAATAGGCCAATTTATTAGATAATGCTTGTCATGAGTATCATAAACTAATCGTTATTTTTGTCACTTAGTCATTTTTTTCATTTATAGAAAAAATTTATCTCGCTCAATCGATTTGAGCTTGATCCAAAATTTTTTAAACCTTAATCAATAAAATTGAGAGAAAAATTATCTATGAATGAAGGTAAAATTTGGATTAATTGAATGTTCAGAAAATTGGAAAATATATGTGTTAAAGGAATTGGAGAATATATGTGCTGTTAGTGCTCAACAAAATAATTGAAAGCTTTCAGATGATAGTGTGCCAGACTAGAGATGGGTCATATACCACTACTTTTTTTTTTTTTTTTTCATTTTTACATTTCATTTTTAGTGGGTCACGTATGACTTTCTTTTAGAGACAATATAATTACGTGCCTTTTTTTTTTTATAAGACTATCTAATTTTATGTAGGAGTTGATTAATTTATATTCTATCAGAGAAATTTTTCAAAGGGCGATAAAAGTTTACCTCAAAAATTTTAAAGTGGCTATATATCCAAGGCTCTCTTGGGTTATTACATATTCTTGCATTCCAAACTCATAATTACATGCTTAGTATTTTTATAGTTTCTACCATGCATATCCTAGCAGACATCCATCTTCATCATGTGAAAAAAGATTCTACCAAACAAAAGGGCACAACTGAAATAAGGGTATGTGTGGACATCTTCGGTTTGATCAGTCCGCAACGAAAGTCCAATGATAAGGTATAATGATGAATGCGAGAGAAACCCGAAATCTTCTCTAGAATGGACTCGAAAGCCTAAAACATCAAGTTTGAGCCCAAAACATTAAGTTAGGACCCAAACCCTCAAATTCAAGCCCAAAAGCTTATTGGCCCAAAGGCCAAGCCCAGGTCTGGGCCGAAGAGGCGACGCCTCTTCGGCCTAAGCATTGGTGAGGCGACGCCTCTTCGTGCCAACCTATGCAGCATTAAATGCATTTTTTGACTGCATTACACATGGGTGTGGGCCCATATATCTTTGGTCTAAAGATATGGCGTGAAAATTAGACTTTTGAGGCAGAAATAAAGCTGGAAAAGAGGTGCTCATGATAAGGAATAAAAAGGGAGTGTCTTGTCTTGGTTTTGAGGAATTGGAAAAGGCAAAAGGAAAAGAGGCTTAGCTGGTTTTAGAAAAAAGGAGAGGAGGTTCTAAGTTTTTAAAAAGAAGGAAGAACGTTTTAAGAGAAAAAAGAGAGGAAAGAAGAGAAGGAAGAGAAGAAAAAAGAAGTTTTTAGCTTAAGAGTCCATTCACTTGAGGAGAAAGAAGGAGTTCTTCCATTCAAGAGAATTTTTAATTAACAAACCAAGCTTTGAGGGCTTAGTTAGGAGCTTTAAACTTGATCAAATTAGTAAAAGCTATCACTTTTCAAGTTTTAAGTTCTTTATTTTGCATAAAGTTTCATTTCTTAGTTTTATTACTTGTTTTCTTGGTGATTGCTCATTTGAAGCTATGTTCAAAGCATGGTCATGTGAATTGTTTGTTATTAGTTGTGAATCCTAGCTAATTTACATTAGTCTTTGTTTATTTACATTTATTTTAGAATTACTTAGGATTTAAGAAAGCTTAAAATTCTTGTGAGCCTTTTGAAGAGGCGATGTCTCTTCAAAGAGACATCGCCACAAAGGCGACATAAAGTTGCCTCTTCTCTTAGAGGCGACACCTTGCTCCACCAAAGTTGTGCTCAAAATGTATTGATTTCTTATGCTTGTTTTATGTACTTAGTGTCTTTTGTGTAGTTATTTCATGTTATATCTTAACTTTACATGCGAATATCATGATATCTACTATAATTGAGTCTTTTTCTATTTATTTTACAATTATTTTGTATTCGATTGAAATTAACAAGTTGGTTTTCTTTTATAGGATTATTCTTTGTGCTTATGGAAGATTAATATTCTTAATTTGCAGAAATTTTAGGATGATTCTTAAATTATCTAAATATTGATTCCGTAATTAGTTTAAATTCATTCATTCTTCCTTAAATATCATTGCTATTATAATTACATGAAGTGTTGTAATCCTTAAACCATCCCCCCATTTATTCAAATGTATTTTTATGAATTATTTGTGATAAATAAAGGGCTAAAAGCATGAAAACGGATTAATATGCAAACATGGATTTGATTGTAAAACTTGGAAATAATTACAATTTGCATGTCAAATAAGGAAATAATTTAATAATCAGAGGTAATAAAATACAAAACACATACGGAGGCCAACTGCAAAGTTGGGTAGACATTCCAAAAACCCAAACCCAGTTTCTGAACCCTTTCTCTGAGGACGGCTTTTGGGAACCTTTATGGAATCCAATTGCTGTACACTGTGTCCCTGGTTTCATCCAGGTGGCGACTCCATCTCCAATTTGGGCCTTAGGCCCATTTTGTATTTTCTAGTGGGCCCTGAGCTCACACAGTGCCGTGGCCGCTAAACACTTGGGTGCGCATAGAAGGGAGCTTGACTGCAAGACCCACCCGTCGAGCAGGGACGAAAGTCGGCCTTAGTGATCCGACGGTGCTGAGTGGAAGGGCCATCGCTCAACAGATAAAAGTTACTCTAGGGATAACAGGCTGATATTCCCCAAGAGCTCACATCGACGGGAAGGTTTGGCACCAACATTAGTCTGATACAATATTTGATATCTCTTACTTTTCACCTCTATTCGATTTTATTTTTGAATTTTGACTATAGGGTACTGAAGATATCTGAATTTGAATTGTCGTCGTTTCTTTGAATCTTGTTCTTTTTTTTATCTAAGAGACGACCCCCGATAAATAGGTATGGAAGCTATAATTGTAAAGACTTTTTTTTATTTTTTATTTTTTTAGAAATTCAAAATAAAATTGAAAATGCTCGATTGTCTTACTTGACAAAAGGTTCATTTATATATAATAATCACATCGTAGCGGGTATAGTTTAGTGGTAAAAGTGTGATTTGTTCTATTAATTCTATTATAATAGTTAAGGGATCATCGACTCCATATTCCAAATTAAAAACTTTATTTCTTAAAAAGATTTAATCCTTCACCTCTCAATGAAAATTCGAGGAAGAATATACATTCTCGTGATTTGTATTCATTTTTTTTAATTAGAAATTGGAAAAATTGGATTATGAAATTACGAAACATAATTTTGATTAATTGAATCAATACATTCAATCTAATGAGTATGTCACTTCGGAGTTCTTAGTTACTTCGACTGGATGAAAATCTTATTGATGGGATGAATAATTAAGTCATAATTTATTGATTGATTGTATCATTAACCATTTCTTTATTTTACTTTGGTGCGAGGAACTTGTCATGAATCCATTGATTTCTGCCGCTTCTGTTATTGTTGCCGGTTTGGCCATTGGGCTTGCTTCTATTGGACCTGGGGTTAGTCAAGGTATTACCGCAGGCCAAGCTGTAGAGGGTATCGCAAGACAACCCGAGGCGGAGGGAAAAATATGAGGTACTTTATTGCTTAGTCTGGCTTTTGTGGAAGCTTTAACAATTTATGGACTAGTTGTAGCATTAGCACTTTTATTTGCGAATCCTTTTGTTTAAGTTTAATCCTATAATATATATATATATATATATATATATATATATATTGAAAATGAAAATAATAAAAATAATAAAAATATATATATCTATATTATAATATATATCTATATTCTAATATAGAACCCCGTCGCCTACAGTGGAGACTCCACTAGGGATAGAGAAATTGATTATAGTGTTTTGTAATTTATCATCTTTGACTATTTCCTTATTTTCTTTGCATTTTTTTTTTGCATTCACTACACATTTTCACACAATGTGCATACAGTCCCAAATAACCAGACAACAGTCATTGTTTCACTGCTTGTGTTTCACTCAAATCTAGTGGTGGAGTATTTGATTATTATCACTCATAGCACGTACTTATCCACGTCGCATGTACCCTTGAGTGGGGAGATGTATGGAGGTATATAGCTATGGGAGCCGAAACTTATTACCCAAGACTCAGCTCATATAATGACTTAGTAATTTCCCTAGGATGTTTTCCAAACGCTTGTGCTTTATACCATATAGTAAATAATTAAAATAAAGCCCGAGCCTATTTGAAAATGAAAAATTGGGCCTTTAATGCCCTCTTTGGCTAATTAAAGTGGACTTTGATTTTATTCGAAGGATTCACTACTTGTGTGTTGCGTCTCGAGAATTTTTTGCATACGTCGGTTTTGTTATCCCCCGTTGATAATTAAAACCTAGAACAAAAATTCTAGGACAAGGAACTCACCATTGAACACGTGTGTGGGAGAAATAAGGGTGGAGATATCGTTTGTGAGCTTGATATTTGTTTTCTTGCTATGTGTAAATAAAATGTATATTATTTTCTTTCTTTAAATAATAAAGTAAGTCTGCATTGCATGCATACATGTCATGCATATTTCTGACCTGTGGTGGTTGCAGATATAGATTCACGTCAATCTTTCGTCTGGATAAGATCTAACATTGGTTGCTTGGTTAGAATCCCTAAGGAAACAATAATGGCAGGTTTTGATTTGGATGCTTTTAAGAAACGGTTGAAAACAGAAATGGCTGAACATACCCGAACAATTATGCGAGAAATGATGGGGTCAACTAGACAGAAATAGCCGGCACAACCATAACTATTAGACCTTAATGCTGAAAACTTTGGGAGAAATTAGGTGGAAGATGATCTTAAAACTTTGGTAGCTGAACCTGTGGCCCGACCGAATGTGAACACTTTGGAGAATGTAGAAAAGACTATTTAGAGCAAAAACATGACCAAGACCATGGCTCAAATCTAAATGATGATGAAGGAGAAAGGAATAGATGCTCCTATAGACTATACGGATATGGATTTAAATAAAGATGATGATCTACTTGCTTGAAAGTTCAAATTTTTTTATATAAAGAAGTACACCGGTACAGATTATCCCCATGTGCATTTGAAGCAGTATATAACTCATATGAAAACTACCAGCTTGAACAAGGCACAGATTGTCAAACAATTTCCTTTATCCCTGGAAGGAGCATTGATAAGATGGTATTATGCTTTGGAATCTCATATCCAAGTTGACTAGAAGGAATTGTGTGCTGCATTTGTAAAGCAGTATAGTCTTAATACTCAAATGGAAGTATCCTTAAGAGATTTATAGAATACTAAGCAACGATTCTCCTTTGTCGATTATCTAATCAGCTGGAGAGAATAATTTGGCATAGATGAGACATAGGCCCGCTGAGACTGATCAGCTAGTGATAGCAATGGAGGGATGTGTACTTCCACTTTCCAAGAAGCTGAAGAATCTTGGAATTTGAAACTTCGAAGAGTTGTATAGGTTTAGGATACAAAAAGAGTATGATTTGGTATAAAAGAAGAAGTTCTTTAGTGGAAAGTCTGGGGGTAAAGAAGCAGTTAGTTCTAGCAGTAATGTACAAATTAATGCAGTAAGACAACCTTGAAGGCTCTCTAATCTGGGAAAGCCTCTCTCTAAGGTCTTGGAGAAGCTGATCGAGAATAACCTGCTACAACCCCTATCTCCAATACAACCTCTACCAAATGTAACCCAAAGCTTTTTTGCAAATTTCACCAAACCATTAGACATGTCACCGATAATTGCACTAGACTGAAACATGAAATCTAACACTTGATCAATTCAGGAAAAATAACTGACCCAGAAACCAGAAAACCAAACACCCAAAACAACCCTCTACCCAACTACTGAAGTGTACCACCTCCAAATGCACCCATCCTGATGATCAACACTGGCTTAACAGAGGAGCAAGTTCTTAACTTCTACTTGAACCCAAAGACCTCGATCTGAGTGAGTAGCCTATAAAGCTTAATGTAAATATTTTAGACATTTGGAATTCTGATGATGAAGAAGGAGGACCAGTTGATCTGTGGCAGAATAATAGGGAAAATAAAATCTAACTGGTTAGAAAAATTAAAAAGAGAGAGGAAGAAGCAAAATCTGTTGAGCCTGAAAAAGAGAATGTGAGCTCAGATGATGAAGTAAAGAAAGCTGAGAAGGCTGATGAGGCAAAGAAAGATGAGAAAGTTGTTGCTAGTGTTTGGGAATTACTTATGCATTTCAGAGCCCATCGAGAAACACTAGTTATAGCTTTAGATCATAAAAAAGTCCCTGCAAGTCATACTCCCAAGTAAATGGTGGACTCATTGATTAAAAAGCCCTCAAGGAGCCGTTGTATTCACCGATGATGATTTACCTTTGGAGGGTAGGGACCACCACAAAGCCTTGTTCATTAAGGCTGAAGTGAAATGGAAATTAACTTGCTGTGTAATGGTGGATAATGGATCTACTATCAATGTGTGCCCTTTGAAGATCCTGCCCAAGTTGGGACTGATAGTGGCTGATTTGAAGCTATCTGATATGGTCAGTAAGGCTTATGATGACATGAAGAGACCCATTGAGGGAACCTTCAGAGCTTTAGTCAAAACTGGACCTATTGAAATTTGGGTCAATTTGCATGTGATAGACATTCATGTCACCTTTGTTGTGTTATTGGGGAGGCCGTGGTTTCATCCTCTAGGAGGAGTAACATCAACTATTCATCAGAAGATCAAATTTTTGCACGAGGGGAAAGTGGTTACCATTTTAGCGTAGACTGAGGCTGCTGTTGTTGCCTTGAAATTGGCTCCTTAGGAAATCCTTCTCAGTCCTAGTTTTAAGGTCTGTATGATCTGCGAAGATGAGTTAGATGGGAAGATCATGAAAATGACGAGAAAAATGAACTTTATGCCTGGCATGGGGCTGGGGAAGAATCAGAGTAGACCGCCAGAGTTCATGGAACAGAAGGTTCCAATTCCAAAATATAGAGTGGGATATCATGGAGCTGATGATTCTAAAAAGGTAATAAAGCTGAAACTGAACCTAAGAAGAAGGCATTGTGGGAAACATTCATGAAGGAAGGCACCAGATACCTATACAAGGAAACTCCAGAACCTTTGATGATAGCTGAAAGATTGGTCCCCATGTCTAAAATTTTTGCTGAACATATGGATGGGACCGAGGAGGTTGCTGTTGAGAAACCAAAGGTGGAAGAACTAGTTCTGAATCCAAACCCGAGGAGGACATTCCTGAGACGGAGTTGAAGGGTACTGTTATTCAGGAGGAGGAGCTTGATTTTGAGTCTTATGTCTAGGACTCTATTATGGATGTCTTCTATGATGACCTTGATATTTCTTTTTCTAACCTGTTTGAAACTAATGACCTGTTCTTTTCTAAAGTTAATGCAATGAGGTCTGACTTTGCTTATTTGTGTGATGTTTTTCTTAATGGTTATTCTGTTTGTTATGATCATTTCATGCATATGTTTGACATTTTTTATGCACAAACTGAATCATTTAATCTAGGTACATGTGATAAACCTAAAAATATATTTGTGCTTATGATTTAACTCCTGATGAGAGAGAAAAAATGAAAGAAACAATAAAAAAAAGATAAAAAATATTCGCATGGGGTTATAAAGATATGCTTGGTATTGACAGGGAGATCGCAAAGAATAGAATCCGTACATATTCTCACATCATACCTGTAATGCAAAAAAAGAGGAGATTAAGACCAGAATGGGCTCTCTTAGTTAAATAAAAGGTTGAAAAGCAGTTGATGGTGAAATTCTTAGAGGTGGTAAATGACACCCAATGGTTGCCCAATATAGTTCCAGTTCCTAAGAAGGATGGAAGGGTTAAGATGTGTATAGATTACAGGAACTTAAACAAAGCCTGCCCAAAAGAGGATTTTCCTTTACTGCATATTGACACCCTAGTCGATAGTGTGGCCTCCAGTACAATGTACTCTTTCATGGATGACTTTTTAGGATACAACCAGATTATGATGGCAGTGATCGACAAGCTGAAGATATCTTTCACCACCGAGTGGGGAATTTACTATTACTCAGTCATGCCATTTGGGTTGAAAAATGCAGGAGCTACTTATCAGAGGATGGCTACAACTTTGCTGCACGACATGATCCACAAGGAGATAGAGGTATATGTGGATGATATGATGGTGAAGTTTTCAACTAGAGAAGGGAACTTTGAAGCTCTAGACAAGTTCCTGGCAAGAGCTGAAAAGTATAACCTTAGGTTAAACCCGAAGAAATGTATTTTTAGGGTAACCTCGGGAAAACTACTTGGGCACATCATCAGCCAGAACGGAATAGAGGTGGATCTGGATAAAATTAAAGCAATAAGAGAGACGCCTGCACCAAAGAATGAGAAACATATCAGAGGTTTTATCAAGCAATTATAGTACATCAATAAGTTCATAGCCAAGTTGACTACCATCTATGAGTCGATCTTCAAACTCTTAAGAAAGAATCAACCCATAGTTTGGGATGATAGATGTCAAATGACTTCTAAGATTATTAAGGATTACTTGATGAATCCTCCAGTCTTATAATCACTTAGGCCGGGTGAACTTTTGATCTTTTATTTGGCAATTAAGAAAGAAGTGGTGGGTGCGATGTTAGCCCAGGAAGATTAAGGGAAGGTCTAGCATGCGGTGTGTTACCTGAGTAAGAAACTTCTACCCTACAAGTTGAACTACAATCTCATGAAGAAGACATGTTTGGCCGTGATTTGGGCAACTAAGAAGCTCCAACATTACTTCCAATCCTATAGAATTTAAGTAGTATCTTAGCACGACCCCCTCAGATATCTTCAAAAGAATCCGTCACTTATGGGGAAATTAGCCAGGTGGCTGGTCCTGCTCATCGAGTTTGATATCGACTATGTGGCAAAGAAAGTAGTGAAGGGAAGAGCAGTCACAGACTTCTTGGCACAGAGTCTGATAGATGATGGACAGGAATGGGCAATATAGACCCAAGGATGGGTAATGTATTTTAATGGGACTATCAACAACAACGGAGCAGGCATTGGTGTAATTCTCATCACAGCTGAAGGAGAGATGATTCTAATGATAAAAAGGTTGGAGTTTAAATTCACCAATAATCAATCCGAATACGGAGCCTGCATCTTTGGGTTGGAAGCACTCCGAAATGTAGGGGCAGAAGAGGTCACAGTATACGGAGACTCTATGCTAGTGTTAAAATAGATCTCCAACCAATGGAAAGTGAAAGAAGACAAACTGAGATTGTATTGGGATTATTCGACTACTATTTTGTTGTCTTTCACCCAATGTAGATTTGTGCATTTCCCACAGGAGGAGAATCAAATGGCAGATGCCCTGGTCACTTTATCTTCAATATGGGAAGGAGGAGAACTAGCAAAAGTTGAACCCCTCATCCTGGTAAAGTCCCAGACTCCTTGTTACGAAGAAATAAGAATAATGCCAATCGACCCTACAGAGAAGCCCTGGTTCTATCATTTGCAGTGGTATTTAGAGATGGGGTAGTTTCCTGATGATGCTGATAGGAAGGAAAGGATGTCGTTGAGAAAGCTATCTGTGGACACATGTAGACGGCGGGGTTTAGCTCGCGCCCAAGTTTATTGCAACCGCGACATTGTTTGAGCTCAGGGCTCTAGGGAACACACTAACCATTGTCACAAAGACATGGCGTGAAGATGAGGAGTCGCCACCCAGGGTAATAACTGGGACAAATCGAAAGTGGTGCTAACTCGATTCTCTAATACAAGCTAGCACCACAACCAGGAGTTCTGGATACGGAATACCAACTTCTTTTAGTCTTATGTTCATTTAGATTTATTTTATTAATTACTATCTTATTCCCTAATTACATGCAATTTCATTAAAC